>JAVCKZ010129559.1:0-21867 GCA_034780755.1 Lepetodrilus elevatus
ACCAGAAGAGTTATCTTCCATCAGTTAAATCTTTTATAATAATGAATGGTCCCTCTTCATAGTAGATTTACTTCCATTGCCAGGCCAACTTTCTAGTTCATCACTTCAGAGTTTGTGGAAGGGTTGCAGCTTTCAGATGTTGAAGTACACTACATTTAATGAGGTTTTCTTCTTGTCTGAAGAGTACACTACATATAAGTAATGGAAATTTGTGCAAATATTTTGTTCTAGAAAAAATGTTGAACTCGCTACTGATTCACCTATAATAAAAATTAGGAAATGGTCTATGTTCAAATACATTAGGAATTATGACAATACATTCACATTGAAGTGGAGTGTGCTATATTCGTTCATGATTACTAATGTTGTCAAACTTGCATGTAATTACATATCTAGACTGTTTAGTAAAAGTATTCTTACGCTTATACAGAACAAGAAGAGAGGACATCCTTGTGCTTCAATATCCATGTTAAATTATCGCCATGATGACAGTAAAGCAAGTCCATGATATGCTGTTGATACGGGTGGAAGTGTAACAATGTAACTACGATGAGTCAGTCGAGTGGCAAAACTGGCCAGCTGACACCAACTGCACTCAATGACCGACAGATCAGCAAATCACTTCAGAATCTCAAGTCAGGATATGTCACTGTTGGCACGGAGAGAGATCAGGATTCTGGGAAGCGAGGAAAGACGGCAAAACACCGTCGATCTTATTCCCAGACCATTGGGACACCTCCAAAAGATGGCAAATTCCTGACTATCCCTGATGGAAAACCAGGGAAAGGTGTCCGTGCATTGGACAGCAGGGAAGATGACACGTTCGTTTTGATCCGTGACGATGCGGTTGATGTTGACACTGTGTACGGTGGGCGAGACAAGTCGGTGTCGCGCCTCCTGGTGGTGTCTAGTAAAGTCCGACACAGCTCCAGCATCCGCAGCGCTCTCAACAGCACGGTCAGCTACGTCCAGTACAACTACGACAGTGTGACACTAGATGACCTGCTGGGTAAGTGCAAATGTTTCAAATGTCACATGGTAAAGATATCAGATCATCTTGGAATACTTCCAACTCCTCTTGAGATTAACTTTCTGCCCAAACTTTCTGCCCATGATTACTACCTTCCTAAGTCACAGACAGTTCTTCTAATTGATTTTATGATAGACAGTACTTCTAAATGATTTTGTCATAGACAGTGCTTTGAAATGATTTTATCATAGACAGTGCTTCTAAATGATTGTATCATAGACAGTACTTCGAAATGATTTTATCATAGACAGTGCTTCGAAATATTTTATCATAGACAGTGCTTCAAAATGATTTTATCATAGACAGTGCTTCGAAATGATTTCGTCATAGACTCTTGCTTCTAATGGATTTTCTCCTTGTTTCAGTGTCGATCAGTCAGACTCTGGGTGGGAAGAGAGTTCAGAGTATCGCCATCATGTTGAGCTGTAGTAGTTCAGTGCCCGCCCTTAACCTCTGCGCCAAGGACGACCGGGTGAGTGTGCCACTGCTAGTAGTACTTCTAATAACTAGTATGTTTCACTATAGTCATCCCTATAAGACTGGTGTGAAGTCTGTGTTTTGTAAACTCTCTGTGACAATCGTGACTGTTTACCCAGGTCCATTCTAAACTCGTCCCGAGATTGCAAAACTTTTTTGAGTACGATTTCATGCTCAAGCAGCTCAAATGAAAGTTTTCCTAACAGATTCCCTTATAAGTATTGAACTTGGGCATGAAATTATATTCAAAATGTTTAAGTTATCTCTGGGCCTGAGATACTGATATGATTTTCGGTCAGTACAAGTATGTTTGTCAAAATATTAATATTGTAATAGAACAATTGCTCACTGTTATGAGGATTTCATTCTGTTATTGTCGACATGGTCAGTTTATCATACAGCTGTCATTCAACAGGTGCTGACAAAGGAGAGTTTCGCTGACCAGGCCGTGATACGGGACTTCTTTCTGCTGCTGGTGAAGAACCACCTGGACTCGACGTCCTCCGGCGTCAGACTCGACTTCCTGCACTGCACCGTGTACAACCACGTCGACATACGACAGCTCGTGGCCGACATGACAGAGGCATTACGGGTAACCATGGCAATAGATTTGGATGGATATTAGGCGCTATATAAGGCACTATATATTATTATTATTTACTGAGAGGAGCAAAGACACTGAGGATTAACCATCCATCATTGTTCATGAATAATGAGATTAAAATTGGTATTGTCACGATAAATATTATTCGTATTTAGAATAGATTCTAGCTGTTGTATTTATTTACAAGTCGATGACTGCCAAGGGACATTACTCTGTTTCAGTTCTGAGTATGTTGAATTTGTACATGAATATTTGTAAGTTCATTGCAAGAAATTATTTCACATGTGTAATTGACTTCTGATTAATGATTTCGTTGGAGGAAAGTTCATCTCATTAACTCCCACATATCCTAATAAACACATGTGTAAGTAATAGTTGTGTACATTGCAATCTGCTGTCGGGTGTGGTTGACCTAACTGACCTCTGTCCAGATCCCGGTGTCCGCCTATAGAGACCTGGACCTGAACCAGGACGTGTCGTCCGTGAAGAGAAGTGACGAGAACATCAGAGCCATTAGCGGGTCAGTGGCTTGTCCTCGTCTTTCTGTCTGTGTGCTGTGTGCCATGTATAGGGGCCTGCTCCTTTATAGCTGTTCTGTCTGTACTTTCTGTCCGATGCATGCACAGTTACCAAGGATCAACACTGCACAATGTAACTGCGTATGCGTCAGACAGAAGGTCTGATGTCTGATGAGGTGCTGTGTGTATAGGTGTATAAGTATAATGTCTGATGTCTGGTGTGATGCTGTGTAGGTGCGGCAGTGTGGGGGAGCTGTACTTCAGACAGGAGAAACTCAGGAACTGGAGCGGACGACATCAGCAGAGTCTCGCAGGATTCGAGAAAATCAGAACTGTTGGAAAAGGTAGATCTTACAAGCTGAATTTCCTGTTAACAGTTGCATCATCATTGGGACTATTTTACTGGGCAATCAATGATGGCTACATATATTTGTATGTTTGACAGTGGCTCTGTGGTTTGAACGTTGGACTTCGGAGCCAACAGTTCGAGTTCAAATCCCGCTTATTCGGTATAAATGTTTGCAAATGTTACCGTTCTGATGCGATATTGTTAAGATGCACTGTGTGTATCGTGGCAATGCAGTTATTCATCCTTGGTCTGTTAGTACCAGCCGGTTTACTGTGACACTCAGCAGTATGGATGTTGCAGGTTTCCCCCTGCCCTAAACTGACAAGCTGTGATATAAGTGAAAGAATCTTGAAAGCTGCTCTAAACCCCAATTTAAAATAATAAAATAAATAAATAAGCACCTAATTCAAACAAAGTTAAGAATTGTATGTAGCCATTTACCACGTGAACTCTGTCTGTCGCGGAGCAGGTGCGTACGGTGTTGCGGTGTTGTACAAGAAGAAGGACGACGACTCGCTGGTCATCCTGAAGGAGATCAACATGCACGACCTCAACGCCTCCGAGAGACAGCTGGCGCTCAACGAGGTCAACGTCCTCAACATGCTGGACCACCCCAACATCATTAGCTACTACGACAGCTTCGAGGAGGACGGCGTGCTGATGATAGAGATCGAGTACGCTGATGGAGGGTGGGTACCCTGTAGACCTGTGTTGTATAGTTACCAGGATTGTGTTGACCACGTATGGGTCACGTCATGTCTAGCCAGACATCAGGCTCAGGCTATCTTCAGCCAGGTAACTTGGTAATCTACGCCACTTTATCTTCCAGAACCCTGGCCAAATTTCTGTCGTCCCAAGAAAAACCACTGGAGGAAAAGGATGTGTTGGCGATGTTTCAGCAGATCGTGGCGGCAATCCGACACATCCACGAGCACAACGTCCTGCACAGGTACATACAGCAAGTGCTACGAAGCACCTAGTACCGTGCTTCCTCGATATAACGCCCTTTGATGCACTGCAGATTCGGATACAAGCGGGGTCCAAGTGGACCCCATTTTTTTTTTAAATAATAATAATATTATTTTCTTTTTTTTCTCTCTCAAATTTTCTTTTTTTCCTTTTCTTTTTTTTCTCAAATTATATTCGTTGATATAACGCTGGTATTATAACGAGGGTGGCATGTCATGGACCCCAACTTCAGCATTATATCGAGGGAGCAGCGACGTTAAACTCCATATTCACTCACTCACTGTATAGTTACTATGCCAAGAAATACTATGCTCAAAAGTACGATTTCTAGCAGTGTTGTTCTAACCAGTAGAGATGACATACAACTTTCAGAGACTTCATCAGCAACCACTATTTTCTAAGACTACTTCCGTTTAAATTGGTTTGAATGTAACATAGGTGTACATCAAACACAATCCGCCATGATGGTGTTGACGGAAATAAAGAAGATGTGTGCGCAAGTGATGGAAGTGGCAGGGGAGAGACAAGGGAGATTACCAGTTCTAATTAGAGGGATTTTATCTTGTCAACACTTCTCTTAGAAGTGATAAAATGCACAAGTTATTCAAAATCGTCTTAGATTAGTGACGTTTATGAGCCTTTGAATTTGACTATCCTTCAATGGTTAATCTTCGTTCTTACAGAGATCTGAAGACGGACAACATCTTCCTGACCAAGGAGGGGATCGTGAAGGTGGGAGACTTTGGCATCTCCAAGATGATGGGTTCCACTCAGAAGGGCGCGCAGACGGTGCTAGGAACTCCGTACTACATCAGTCCTGAAATGGTGAGTCCTGTCACCGGTATGCCGGTAACTTTGACAGTTATAAATATGCCAGTCACTCTCAAAGTTAATATAATTTCATTCTTAAGAATATACCAGTCACTCTGACAGTTTAGAATGTGCCAGTGGCCCTCATAGTTAAGAATATGGCAGTGACTAGCAAGGAGTCTACTGTGTTCTCTGTGTGTTCCTACAGTGTGAGGGCAAGAAGTACAGCTTCAAGTCAGACATCTGGGCGCTGGGATGTATTCTGTACGAAATGGCGTGTCTGCAGAAAACATTTGAGGGATCCAACCTGCCTGCTCTTGTCAACAAAATCATGAAGGTGTGAAAACATTTCCTAATTTCTCCTAATGGTAATTTTGAAGGTTTTCATGTATTCTGCTATCTCATGCTAAATCTGTATGTAGCCTGAAATCACTAGCTTATCAATAAAAGACAACCTCCATAAGTACATGTATGACTTTGCACAGGCAATGCCACCATTGTCAGTGTTTGTATCAGTTATTTAAAGTTTCTAAGTTATTTTTGTATCCTCCATACAGGGCCAGTTTGATCCTGTGAAGGGCAACTATAGTCAGGGCTTCAAGGACCTGATCATGGATATGCTAATGAAGGAACCAGAAGAGCGTCCATGTGCTCATTCCATTATGTACCAGAGGCTGCCAGTTGTGAGTTTCTCATCGTAAACTTTTACTCTACTGACATTCCCTTATGCACATTGACATTTCTATGTTATTTCTATGTATTGCTATGTAATGTAATGTAAAACTAGCTGTATACCAGAAGCAAGCCCCACTGTAACCCCGACGTTGTCTGCCCACAGCTGATGAGTCAGTTCAAAGAAGAGACGAGCGACTACGAGGACGAACTCATGATGTCTACAGACAGCATCAGCACAAAGATCAAAATTAGGTACAACACCATTTTAATAACCTTTAGTATGTCTGTCAGTCTGGCAAGTATTCCCACAGCTCCTTTTCAAGAATGTATGCCATGATTTTAACAGTTGTCCAGTGATTCAAAGCCATGGTAGTGCTCCTTTCTAGCTGTTCTGTCCGTACTTTCTGTCCGAGACATGCGCAGTTACACTGTTCTAGCTGTTCTGTCTGTACTTTCTGTCCGAGACATGCGCAGTTACACTGTTCTAGCTGTTCTGTCTGTACTTTCTGTCCGAGACGTGTGCAGTGTTGATCCTTCGGACAGAAAGTACAGATAGAACACCTAGAAAGGAGCACTACCCATATAATGGCAATGTGAAAGTATGTCTGGTAGCATTCCACGTACCGTATGTCTGCTAGTTTTCCAAATATGTCGGCTAGTCTCCCAAGGTTCCAAGTATGTCTGCTAGTATTCCAAGTGTCTGCTGTTGCTGCTGCTAAGATTTCTTGTAAGCCTGATAGTATTTTAGCAATGTTTTAAGTGTATCTACCAGTGTACATGCTGCATGCATCGTGAAGAAGTGTATGTCTACTATAATGAGTTAAACTTGGTCCTGATTTTACTTGTATCAGTCCTAAGAGAATGGAGAAAAGGTATCTAGATGTGTGTTTAGTTTCATCACTAATATTGTGTTGTAAAGTACACTCTTTCTACACTATGTACAATTTCTAATAGTATGATAGTTCCTACAAAGTATAGAAAGTTGATATGATCTCATAACTGTCTGCAAAGGAGAGCAAACCAAACCTGCTCTTGTCACTGATTGGTCTATTCTGGTCAGCTGACCCGTCACTGGCGTCAACATGTCCTGATCATGCCAGATTCTCACAATAGTGTCAGTTTTCATTATTTTACATCACTGTTTTCTTGCATGTACATGTATGTCATGTATGTAGAGTCGATGTCTGTCCATCATCTGCTAAGTGCTACAGGTATTGTAGGTTTCCTGCTGTCATGCACGGAGATACTGTTGTATGAAAATAAAAAGTAAAAATATTCATCATTTTCATTTTACTAAGTATAAGTTTTGATAAATATAAAACTGCTATGGTTTGTCCCCTGAATGTTAACATGCAAATATATTTCATAGACATGCATTATTGAATTTCTATTTTTTCTTAATGTACCAATTTGTTGTTGATGTCCTAGATAGGTTGTAATGTGTTACCTCTATAGCACACTTTCCAAATGCTATCACACTTTGTGATGACACGTATCGTATGTCCTGTGGGCCTGTGGCCTTTGACTTTAAATAAACTCTTTCAAACTAAAACCACTTTGCGATGTCACTCGTCTACTATCGTATACGTAGCATCTGTAGTAGTTTCTCTGGTCACACCTGTTGAATCGTAGTTAGTGAAGTGGGCACCCGTTGGCTCAACTTGTTTTATGATTCATGTGTTCAACCAGGATGTGGTTTCAGAGCTAGGAATACTGTTCAATTTCTTTGAAAACATCACTATTCTTAGTGTTTTATAGGTCTGTGATATTGACTGGCTTTGCGACACAAGTTCAGTCCGATTCTTGGGTGTGGTTGTTTCTGCTAATTCCACGCTGGGTGTTGTGGCACCACTATATCTCCATTACAATATGCACCGCACTAAACCATCACTGGTACTAATTAACCATATGTGCTGTCACATAATATGGTATGCTATAAATATAAAACATTTATGTTGTTTTATATTACAGACTGGTGTATTTTGCCAAATGTTACTAGTAGTCATTATTCTGTACATACTGCTACAATTAAATGTCTAACTAAAGATTGAATTCTAGTTTTGTGGGATTGTTGGGAAGAGATATCAATTTAAGATATGCATTTTTTATGCTGACTATTTCAGATCTGTGTTGTACTATATGGAATCGTCCACAGGATATCTGACATGTTTTACAGAGTTACCTTCCCGTATGAAAATCAGACAGGTAGGTCTTCCTAAAATAGTCAATATGCAATCATTACCTGATTATTAGGAATTGTTTTCAAAATGAGCTGCTGTAAATTTTACTTATGATTCAGAGAACCATATTTCATTAAATTGTTACCATTTTTTCTTGACTATTTTCATATTAAATACTAACTTCAATCAAAGAAGAATTTCCTTCCATGTACTGTATTGAGTAGTCTTCTATAGACCCAATTTCTTACAATGATCAGACGTGTTCTTGTTCTGAAATGGACAACTTGCTTTACCTGTTTGAAGGTGGCAGTGGGCCCAGATCATGTGATCGTAGTGACCACAGAGAGACAGGTGTTTACTTGGGGTGATGGGTCAAAAGGTCAGCTAGGTCATGGTGACACTAAGAGCCGCTCCAGACCGGAACTGGTAGAGGGACTGAAGGGAAAGTCCACATCAATGTAAGCCATGGTCATACTAATATAGCACTTTGCGCATGCTTCTAAGGCGTGGATTTGGCACAATATTAATGTTCACATTATTATTTTTATTATTATTATTATTATTCTATGCTTTTAATTTGTTCTTCTTAAAAAGATAGTGTCGTCTACAATGCGTTCTGTATAATTCCCTGTGTATCCTGCAGGGCATGTTGCGGTGATGGTTTCAGCCTGTTCATCAGTGACAACGGACTTGTTTTAACCTGTGGCAGCGGAGAGAAGGGCTGTCTGGGTCACGATGACTGGGATTCCGCAACTAAACCCAGGCTCATTGAGGCTCTCTTGAGGTTAGTACAAGTCTTATACCTACTCATTGAGGCACTGTTGAGGTTAGTACAAGTCTTATACCTACTCATAGGACTCCTAGAGGCAGTGTCTAGGTTAAATTAATTGAGACATCGAATTAAAGTTTGTATAATAATTCTATGACTGACTCAGTAACTAAACCTAAACACATTGAGGTAGGAATGACTCAGCCTAAAGCTGGAGGAATACATGTATTATTTCAGTGTGGACGTGGTGGCTATAGCCTGTGGACCCAGTCATGTTGTGGCGGTCGGCAGTGATGGAAAGGTGCACGCCTGGGGAGAGAACAGCTCTGGTCAGCTGGGCCTCGGGAACGAGATCAATGTGTAGGTAGACAGTACCGTACCTTGTCTACACAGCCTTCATTACACTTCCTTGTCTGTGTGGGTAGAAAAGACTCGTCTATGTCCCCACCTCTGATCACTAAAGCGTTCATCCAGCGTGCATTCATTCATTCATTCATTATCTCTGCACGTATCATTTTTATTGTGGCGATGCAGTTATCATTCTTGGTCTGTCAGTACCAGCCAGTGCCCGCAGGTTTACTGCTACATTCAGCACTATGTGTGTTGCAGGTTTACTCTAGCCCTACTAATTCACATATGGGTGAAAGATTCCGACTGTGACGTAAAACAATAATTCACTCTCACTCACTCACATTCTAAGCTGACAATGAGTGAAAGAATATTTAAAGCAGCTCTAACCCCAATTAAAATATGTCTACAGTCAGACCCCGTTATACCGGACACTTCCGTTGTTGCTATCATCAGATCAATCATTCATGGAGTTCGAGTATATAGTAGGAAATCCGCATTGGTTAAAAGTTGACTGGTAAGCGGAGAAACCGTGATAACAAAGACCGTGATAATGAACACCGTGATAACGAAGACCGGTATAACAGGGTCTGACTGTAGCTTATTAGTTCAATATTTGCTCTTGTCAAACTATTGATGACGCAGTGATCACCTCTGAGATATTGCTCCAACCCAGGTGTCACCCGGAGGAGGTTTCCGTGTCCGAGCCTGTCGTGTTCCGTGACGTCCGATGCGGAACCGATGGCACCATGCTGCTGTCGGATGTCGGCAGCGTGTTCGCGTGCGGGAGCAACGACAGCAACAAGCTGGGTCTGAACAACAGAGAGGGCTTCATCATGGCTCTGAGGAACATGTTCACCAAGGTACGACTAGCAGATAGATCGGCTCACAGTTGTACATATGGATGAAATAGTCCCACTGCCATGTAATCAGTCTTCGAAATTACCGCTGGAAACTTACTGGCCCGAATAATGATACAAATAAGCGCTTTGAGCATGCCTTATCAGTGTGGAGTTTAGAGGGTTATAAGTGTCATTATTATTATTATTATTATTAAATAACAAATGCTTACAAAAAAACAACATTTCTATTGGCCCTTGGGATTGGGAGAAATGGCCGGGCCAGTGGTAATTTCGAACACTGGATGTGATGCACTAATTCATTCATTCATCATATTGTTGTTTTCTCATTAAATAAACATGGATTTGTTTTGTGTATTACTAGATTAGGGGAATAATGTAATCAATTAATAGCCAGTCAGATTAAGGATTATCTTGTAATCAATAATCAATTGTGGACATCGAGCCGCTAAATGTGTCATAAACTGGCAATAAATTTAAATCCTCAAATATATTTACTTTATCCCCTCCACCTTCATAGACCGAGGTAGAGGGCCGCAATGTTCTGACCGCCGTCCGAGCGCTGGCGCGACACCGAGTGGTGGACATCTCGATGGGTCCTCATCACACAGCGGTCAGAGTTGAGTCCGGCCACGTGTACACGTTCGGCCGGAACAGCGACGGTCAACTTGGGACCGGCAACACAAAGTCCCCTAAGGCTCCAGTGGAAGTCAAGTCCCTGTCCGACAAGATCGTCAATGTAAGTCTTCTTGTAGAAACAGAAACTAAAATACTAATCCAAATCTGTGCAGGTATTTCACGGGGCAATCATGGTTGTCTATTGTCGGACATGTGGCCTTGATATGTTAGTATAGTGATCATGGGCTCAGATTATTTTGCACATGTTCTATCCAGAAAGAAATGCACATAATTAATAGAGGAAAGGATATTTTTAAATAATATATCATTGGCCCCTTTAGTTAGCCTTGTATTTCTTGTTATTGCTGGAGTTTAGTCTGTTTAGTCTGATCCAGAATCATAGTACAATCTTATAAATTGTTATTATTCTCCCAAAACAAACTTGAACATAATCTGGCTCTGATTTCTCGAAACATACTTTGAGTTTGAGATGTTGCTCAGCAGAGATTTCTCCCATTGACTCAGAGCTGGGTTTTAGTTTTTACTCAAGTTACAGCATTGAGTCAACGGGAGAAATCTCAGCTGAGCAACATCTCAAACTCAAGTATGTTTCAAGAAATAGTGGCCAGTAAACAGGGCCCGGTTGTATGAAAGTGCCTTTAACTAATGACGTCATTAGTCATTATTCCTGCATTGACATTCAGTGCCAGTGTAACGTCACATTAGTTAATGGAGGTTTAATGACACATTAATGGAGCATAAACATTTCATTTAATCGGACCCAGGTCTTTAGAATTACTTGTGTCCGGGTCAGAGTCTGAATGTTCACAACCCTGCTACAGTTGTCTTGTTGCTTCCTCTCGGCAGCGTGTCCAGTGTGGCGAGCACTTCACCGTGGCCAGCACACGTGACCACCAGCTCTACTACTGGGGCCTGCGCTTCAAGCTGCCATCTCAGAGCTCCATGGAGGACAGCACCAGTCGGTCCAGCGCCAACGGCAGTCTGACAAACGTGAGTGCCGTGTCCAAGGACGACATCAGACTGGAGAGCATCACGCCAAGGAAGGGGTCAACGTGCGCCAGTGTCACCAGTCTAAGCAGTGGGAAGGAGCCCAGTCAAGACAGTAAGTACAGGCGGACTTGGACAACTCACACTTCAGGCCCTAAGATTACGAAACTTTTCTGAATACGATTTCATACTCAGCTCAGAATTCTGTTCATAAAACATCATGGTTTTGAGCATAGCACGTGAGTTGAGCATCAAAACGTACTCAGAAAAGTGTCGTAATCTCGGGGGTGTAAATTAGTAACTCACACTTCAGTTGAGTTTGATAAAACTTCCATTGACTCAGTGTTGTAACTTGAGGATAATGTAACCTTGATTCAATGGGAGAAATTTCAGCTGAGCAATCAGGGCCAATAGGTATACCTTCATCATAGTTCATGTAAACACAAAGATTTAGATGAATGTTTATCTGAACGTTTATCTGAACGTTGTATACATTGATCCTTGGATCTCAAGAATTGTTATTTATTACACCTCGCACCACAGGTTGTAGTAATTATGAGTGTTCTTCCTCCTAGACACAAAGTCATCCACAGAATTGGACAGCATCAGTCAGCCACCCTGTAACCCACCCTGTAACCCACCCAGCCGCCAGACCAGTTGTGACAGTGCTTTGTCTGCCGCCACCGACAGTGGACTGCCACCCACCCCCCAGGACTTCAACCCAGGGTTCAGACCACTCAGTGAGTCAATCATAATAATAATTATAATAGTTCTCTTGTATCGCGCATCATTCCATGCACAATGCATGTCCATAGGTCTTTGCTTGAATCCCTCATGTTGGTGTGGTTGTACTGTCTACCTGTCATGGATAATATCCCAATGATCTTACCACAGTTGTCCTAAATGTCCTATAGGTTCTCTCCCGCGGCGGTCTGCCAGTGCCAGCAGTCGGGACAATATGAAGGACAAAGACGTGCCGAAGGACGACAGTGTTATTCTGCTGGAGCCGGTGGAGATCATCAGGTAATGTGCTTGTCCTCAGCCAGGCAGTGGTAAAGTAGTATTAATATAAAGGCTGCAATCCTTTACACTTCAAATGTGCTTGGCACGCATGTCTGTGTATCTCAAGATTATGCCTAATAGCAACTTGTATAAATCTCCAGCAATTTCACTGCCAGACTCCGGTAAGTCTGAGAAGTTACCCATCCTCACATGTTAGCCAGTGATCGATGATGTACATCTTGAAAAACAAATAAAAAGTAACACGACATGCGGGCGTACAAGGATAAAACGTTACCAGTCCTCGCTGAAAATAACCCGTAGCGGGCATGCGGACAGGATCTATTTCGAACACTGCTAATAGGTTTGGGTAACTATGGTGTGTAGTTGACTATCAGATGAGGCAGCACATGTGACAGGTAGTGTTCTGCTGGTGTTCTAGGATCGAGCAGTCCAATGAGAAGGTGCTGCTGGGGAACTTTTTCTGCCACGGGGAGAACCTGTTCATACAGCTGGAGACCACCGCACCGCCTCCACGGCGCAAGGCGTACAAGAAACGCAGTCTCAGGTGGGCCACTCGCAATGTGTTAATGTCAGTCAACTGAACAATTCCAGAATGGCTGTGGTCTTGTCTCATTCATGAAAGTTCATTCTGGGTTTGAATGTGGGTTTGAGTTTCCACTAGTTAGCCCCATTTGAACTCCTCTGCTAGGTGCCACATGACCTGGGCCCGAGATTACAAAACTTTCTGAGTATGATTTCATACTCAACTCAGAATTTTGTTCATAAAGTGTCATGTGACGTCATAGTCTGAACATAAAAACGTACTCAGTTGAGTATGAAATCGTACTCATAAATTTTCGTAATCTCGGGGCCAGTGCTAGGTGTCACATGACCACTGCTAGACGTCACATGACCAATGTGCTGTTTCTACTGCTGCAGGAGACGGACAAAGCCAGAGACTCACTCCGAGTCCAGCGACTCGCAGCAGCAGACCACGTCCAGTCGCGAGGGCGGCGACGAGTACTCCTCCGAGGCGTCCGAGATAGACTCGCGCAGCTCTGTGAGTACCTCCACTGTAACTAGTCATCTGCTGTCACTTGTTATGTGCTGTGACTAGTCCTATGCTGTGACTAGTCATGTGCTGTAACTAGTCGTGTGCTGTAACTAGTCATGTGCTGTAACTAGTCATGTGCTGTGACTAGTCATGTGCTGTGACTAGTCATGTGCTGTGACTAGTCATATCCTGTATGTTCACGCGTTTCCATGTACATTTCTACATAGATTCCGACCTGGCTGAGAGAAGAGTTGGCAAGCTGTGAGGAGGATCTGAATGATGGGAATGAGGCTGATGACACGAGCGACCAATCGGATGACGAAGTGCTATGCGTGATTGACAGCTCAATGTCCAGTATTCAGATCAACAGAGAACTCACTCCAGGTCAGAAACGTTCCTGGATTTAGTCCAACACTCTGCCAGTTTCCTAACACTGCTTCTAGTAATGTAAATGTAACACGAGGCCACGCTTTCTATCAGCCTATGTTAGTTTACTGTTGATTTCTTTGTTACAGTGAAGATGATTGACTTGAGGAGTTCCCGAGAAATGTTAAATCTGAGCACGATTCGGTCGGGTGATGAACAGGCGAGTACATCAAACATTTGAATGTATAGGTTAACTTGGATATCTTTTCATCATTTGTATATTATGTCATGTGGACAAATAGTCAAATATTTTTGTTCGTCGCAAATGGATGAAAGATTCCTGCAGCGATGTTAAACTTCATATTCACTTACTCAAATATTTTTCTTGTGAAATATTTTTGTCAAACATTGGTCAATACTTGTCATGATAGTCAACAGTTTAGAGCTATTACTATTGTTACATGTAAATCCTTAAGAATTTATGAATCATCGCAAATGGGTGGAAGATTCCCGCAGCAACGTTAAACTCCATATTCACTCACACTCACTTACGAATTTATGAACTTCAGTACTATTCAACATATATTGTTCAATGGATTTTATTTATTTGATTGAAAGTGATGAAACAATGTGTTCATGTGATTATCTGTCCTGTACTGGATATCTGATGCCATGCATTGTTACAGACTCCACGGAATGTGCCCAGCTCAGTGTCTGTCAATGTGGGCAGTCCGCCCAATCTCCTGTCTGACAGCAGCTCCAGTGAGCACACACTACGCAAGAGGTAGGTGTCGGAGTCTGCCAGTGTCGGAGAGCAACTCCTCATGGTCGTGGGGCCTCCAAGGCGGTAGCCGAGGAGGCATCACGACCAAAACTGTTGGGATATTGACCGATACACCGAGGAAAGTGTGGATGTAACTGTCTTATACCCCTCTTCCGGTCAAGTACTACATGGCATACAATTTAAATGTAAAATCTAGGTAATTTATGGGAAAATAAATTTATAACATAGTGTAAGATAATAGATCACTCATAGAACAGCCAGATCACTCATGGGGACCCTCATCAACTGTTTATGCTTTTGGCGAATATACTCAGCAACACTGAGACATGAATTACTAGTAGTAATATTCTGAGAACAATGTTTCAGTGACGAATGCGTTCTGGAAACGAACAATACTCATGGGAAAATACTCCACGGAGCTACTCGGAAATACTCAACCTCCTCCGGGGTCAAGGTGAAAACGGGGGCGGGCCCAGCCCCTATATGTGTTACACGCATCCGCGCCCAAGCTAAAGGAAAAGTCAAGGGGTAAGTAGTTTTAGAGTAAACCAACTGTTGCTTCTTTTTTTTTAAATTGTTCCACAATGATTACAAAATAATACTTCAGTAGTACATCTATTGAAAAGTAAATAGCTATAGCTGATCACCAATGTATTGAGTATATGACTATCAGGCCCCGAGATTATGAAACTTTTTTTAGTTGACTCAGAGAAATGTTTGTGAGTTGACTCTGAGGGATGTCTGTGAGGGATGTCTGTGAGGATGTCTGTGAGGGATGTCTGTGAGGGATGTTTGTGAGTTGACTCTGAGGGATGTTTGTGAGTTGTCTCTGAGGGATGTTTGTGGTTTCTGCAGACAGGATGTGAACCTGAAGGAGCAGCTGGCTGCCCGGGGGTTCGTGTCCGACGTCACCGTCAAGCGCAGGGAGAAAGACCTGCTGGTCAGTATGTCGTTGTCATAGCAATATCCCTAACTAGGTTTTACTGGTAGCGTCCTGTTACAATGTCACTCTGGTGTTCAGCAGTAGCCACCCAGTAAAGGTTTTATAACACCAGAAGTCAATATATAGTCAGCAAAGACTGATGTTTCTAAATTATCTGAAAGTTTCGAGAATATAGGCCTTGATGGTGTGGATTAGCGCTCGGGGTGTAGCTGGCAATACATCTGGGTATCGTTTATCGAAGCTGTCATTTTAACATAACGCTCGCGTAAGTGCAAGATCCTCGTGTATAAAAGATTGCTACGAGAGTCCTGTATGGTCTCGTAGTAGATACGAGAGCTTTGAGAAAGGATACCCCGACAGACACGCGTGTTGTGTGTGTTACACAGACTGAGGTGGAGCAGTTGAAGCTGGAGAAGAAGCAGGCTGAGCAGAGGATCCGACTCATGGAGGCGGAGCACAGGCAGAGACAGGAGGAGCTCAAGCTGGAGGTGCAGAGACACGCGCAGGTCAGTCTGTCTGTCTGTCTGATCACTAATTTATTACGGTATTCGTGCTGTCTTCTGACAGTATTCTTACTGTCTTCTGATGGTATTCTTACTGTCTTCTGACGGTATTCTTACTGTCTTCTGATGGTATTCTTACTGTCTTCTGATGGTAATCTTACTGTCTTCTGATGGTATTCTGTCTTCTGACAGTATTTTTACTGTCTTCTGACAGTATTCTAACTATCTTCTCTCTTCTGCCTGTCTTATAGTATTCTTACTGTCTTCTGACAGTATTCTGACTATATTCTCTCTTCTGACTGTCTTCTGATAGTATTCTTACTGTCTTCTGACAGTATTCTGATTATCTTCTCTCTTCTGACTGCCTTCTGACAGTATTCTTACTGTTTAGTCTACTCTACAAGTATTCTGTCTGGGTAGTGTCATCTGTTTGGCACTGCCTACTGACTGTCTATGGAAGTGCCATGGTTGTAGCACAGTCACATTTGGATGGTCAATAATATTCTGAAAAAAAGTCTTTGAAGATGTACAGTAAAATATTTGTTGCACCTTGATAGAATGTCCAATGGATTTAATCATCAATTTGTCTTGAATCTTTGCCGATTGCACAAGTTTGCCTATTATTCATGACAAAGGTGAATATGATATTTGTGTATTTATTGAGAATATGAGAAAGTGGATGTGCAATTATTCACAAAATGTGTTCAGTCTTGTAGTTTCCTGTATGACCAAGAAACCTTTAAAGAAATATGTATACATTTGTCGTACAGTATCAGTATCATTTTGCATTGTCACAGCTACTGACGTGATACCAACATGATATCTCTGACTTCTAGGCTAGAGAGCAGTCCCTCCAGTCAGAGATAGCGCGGCTCCGGTCCGCTCTGGAGGGACAGACGTCCACGCTGCAGGACAATCAGCAGGCGGTGCAGGCTCTGCAGGTATACTCCAGTCTGTCTCTCTCACTCCACACCATCCACACCATCCCCTCTGGCTTCTTCATACATCTCCCTATTAGATGATTGTCACATATATGGGTGAAAGATTCCCACTGACGTATTACAATTATAGATACAAAATAAGTATTGCATGTATTAATAAATTATTATTTTCTAATTTAAGATGGGTTCTGTATGTATTATTCCTGTGAAGGCGAGTAGAAATGATCCTGTCTTGTTCTGTATGTTTGTATACTGGTATACGTAAGCCCGAGTTAATGTCTAATGTCTCCATCTGTCCACAGGTACAGCTAAATCAGTTGCTGGTAGAACAGTCCCACACACAGAACAAAGCCTCGCCACAGAACATTGCTGTCCTTCCCCAGAACCAGAAAACCCCTGCACAGAACAGCAGACTTATCAGCACACCAAGAAGCAGCAAAGTCTGTGTCATCACCTGAGCAACATTGGTGTCACCTGAGCAACATTGGTGTCACCTGAGCAACATTGGTGTCAGCACCTGAGCAACATCGGTGTCAGCACCTGAGCAACATCAGTGTCAGCACCTGAGCAACATCGGTGTCAGCACATGAGCAACATTGGTGTCAGCACATGAGCAACATTGGTGTCAGCACATGAGCAACATTGGTGTCAGCACATGAGCAATATCTACTGTCATTAAGTCTGTGTCACCTACTGAGGAATACCTTTATTGACTGATATATGAGCAATATATATCTCAACTGAGCAATATCTTTGACTGAACAACATCTATATCACTTGAGCAATATCATTCTTATCACCAACTGTGATATACGACTATTACATTCCATTTCCTATCACATCTGGTACATAACATTATTATTATTGTTGTGTAATTTCTACATTATTATTATTGTTGTGTAATTTCTACACAGCTGACATGTTCTCAATGTTATAGATATGTTGGTGTACATATTGTATTTATTGCAATTTTTAGGTAAAAATATTGTGGATGTATTCATCCATTTTTGTTTTATTATTTCTAACTTATACCAGGGGCAGGTACCCAAGTATTCATCTTTACTATAGTTCCAGCAATATGCCAGTATTCAAGTAGCCAAGTAGTACTTGAGTACTCTAGATATTAATATCAGAATTTCTTATACGCACCTAAGGCCAAAATACATAATAGGTGTGTTTCCGGTAATGTGGATGTTCAAGATAGGTAGGAAATTCTAGTATTTTTTAAAAATGTTTTTAGTATTTAGGGTCGCACACTTTGAATAGTCAGGTAACCAGTAACACAGGTTGGCAGTTATTATTCTGACATGCCAAAGTCATATTCCCCAGTATCCACCATGTGTGTAACATTGTTGTAAAGAAGCTGACCAATTATATTCTGAATCAAACCATAGAAGCATCTCTTCTTAATGCACAGGATACACCTAGCTGTCAGACTTTGTACTGATAGACGGCTGGGTCATGGACAGTGCCAAACTGAAGTGATGCTGGGAATCAAAGAGAATAATGTACAGCTATGCATGTATGTGGAACTGAAGAAGTCACCTGTAGGCCCAATACAATGTGCACGTTGTTGTACCTGAATCTCTGACTGAGGTTTTACTGAGGTTTTACTGAGGTTTTGCTGTAAAGTTCTGAAGTCAGGGTCTTATAACATTCATTCCCAGTTCATAATAATTCCTCATTGTCATTATTTCATAGCCATAGGGTCACACCATATTATGGCTATTGTTGGAAGTGTAGGCCTACTAGGATAATGAGATATTTTTATTAGTGAGGAGATATGTAACTACGTACTTGTATTTGTGTTGTGCTGTGTTGTTCCTAGTGTCGTTGTGTTCCAGCAGTGTCACACTACCTGTATGTTTGTGTGTTTTGTTTTATTCTTTTCAAACTGTTAATTTTGTTATTTCTATTTTGTACCATGTTAAATGTTATTATATACATGTACATTCCATAATGACGTAAAACCATTTTACCGTTTCCGTCCATTGTTTTCCCATAACAAACTACTACAATAAATACATACCATATATAATAAACTAACAAGAGTGGTCTTGACTGGTGTAAATATATACTTACTTACCTGCATGGAATGTCTGTGATATTACCTACCGGTATATGTAATACTACGCATAGTATCCCATCTCTGGACGATACATACCAGGGTGTTATGCCTAGTCCCAGTGAGATTGTATCCTATGGCAGCAGAATGTTGTTTATTACTCACCTAGTAATAACTTCAACCTATTTCTTATGCTCTACCTATTCCTGGTAGTACAACCAATTTATTAATGTTCCTTTAATGATGCAATAATAATAGGTACTAGGTGTATCATTGTAGCCATCTAGAGTTGAACAGTTATATTAGCCTTTATTAGGCATCCATTAGTCTAGAACGCATCCCATACCGGTATTCAAGTCTAGAACGCATCCCATATTTCAGCATGGTTCTTGTCAAACAATAGTGGAAGTTCTATGTTAATTAAATTCTAATTGTTGCATAGGTTCTATATGTGGAGCAATGGCTATTATGTACCTCAATATTAACAAAACACTAATTATGTAATTCATTACTCTCACCAGCGTCATCATATTGCATGATACGAAGTCATCATATTGCATGATACGACGTCTGACAATATTACGACAAAGAGGTCAGAGCCCTCTGTTCTATGTTTACTTTGTTAAAAGCTATGTACATTCCAGACAATTTTCACATGATGTAATACCAAAATGTATTTGTTTGTGGGGAATTGTTCTTGTTGAAATAAAAGCACCATGAAGTCAATTGTCATTATTATCTCTACAATGAGTGAGTGAATATGGAGTTTCCAAATAAGCCTAATCTCAAACATGCATTTATCCAAGTTCCTGGACACCTTATGTTAGCGTCTAAGTCTACTACAATCCAACATTGTATGGGTGAAATGTAGCAAGGTAGAACATTAACATGCATCTTGATGCCAGTGATCGATTCCCCGCCCCGTTTACTTCCCTGATGTGTATTTTATATTGGGTGGTGTTCCATAGACAATGTTGGACGCACATTCTGGACAGGGGGCTGCTCCTTTCTAGCTGTTCTGTCTCTACTTTCTGTCCGACGCATGTGCAGTTACACTGCGGTGTTGATCATTGGTAACTGCGCATGTGTAGGACAAAAAGTACAGACAGAACAACTAGAAAGGAGCAGCCCTCTATCCAGAATGTGCGTCCAACACTGTCAATGGAACACCACCTTGGTCTACACCCAGACGTCGCTGTGCTCATACATTACATCACCCTGGTCGAGATACGGCTAAAAGCACCTCGGTCAAAATCCCTTGCCTCTTAATGAGAAAACGGTTTCTCAGACAGAGGTCAAAAGCCTCTTAGGTCAAAACGCCCTGCAGTCAAACCTCAAAACAAAGTAGCGTAGTATCTGTACTGTACTTGTATCTAACTTCAGTTACCAGAATAACCGTATGGACTGTCCTTTTGAAATGTGAAATAATTGTAAGAAAACATGATACAAGTTTGCTCTATAAGTATCGCCCGTCAGAGTAAACCACAAAGTCTTCTACCATTGCTTCCTCTGTTCAACTCACAAGGATATTGACGTCAGGAATTGCATATTCAAAATGCCGTTCATGATCATAATAATTAATTCGTTTTGGAAGGACGGTCAATGCTATTTGATTCAGGCTCAGCCTACTGCAATACCCAATCTAATCACAATGTCAGATTCCGTGTGCAACTACCTAGTTCATGCTAAACAAGTCTAGGGTTTTGTAATTTTGAATTCATACAGAATTTGTCAGCAAAATTTAATGACGTATTCAAGAAACTAGTAAGTAATTATTTTGATATTCAATCTAGTGATCTCTACTTGTTAAGTCCTTTACATACGCAACAATAAAATGAATCAATCTTCAGTCTTTCACACTACATAACGTGATTTTATCGCATTGTTGTGTTTTTATCTATGATCAGTAACTAGCCGTTATCGGGTCGCTGCTGGTTTTTACCGCAGGAAATACTCTCTTGTTGCTATTGTTGTATAGTCGAGCTTATGTTTGTATTCAAATACGTTTCTGTAGTGGACATGCATGCACTGAAGTCACGGAAAGTAGGCCCCTGTACCAACAAAACACCTACAGCGCATACTATAATATCAAAAGCTGCCATTTCATAAAATCTAAACGTTTACCCCAAGACAATGGTATCGGTGCGGTGTGTACTGATACTTGGAATCATTCAAATTCTGCATGTGGATGCTCGTCTACCGTTCGGTAAGTTAGACATCCCGTCATTTTTCAAGACTAAAATCAAACGCGTGACTCCAACACAAATGATGGCGCTGCAACAACGGCTGGACGACTACATCAAGGAACAGTCTGAGCAGACGTCATTAATGGCGGCGGGGATGGCGCAGATGGAAGCCGTTCTACAGGAACAGTCGAGAGCCAACACAGACAGACAGAACGCAGAGAAGAAAACTAACGCTCAACTTGGCACCATTGAAACACTGCTCTCTTCCTTGACATCGGCCAATAAAGCCACGGAAACTTTCAAGAAGAACATAGACGCCAGATTGGCAAGTCTGCAGACAAAGATGTCCAACATTAGTTCCGGCGGCGACATGGTAGAGGCGTTGGACAGAAAGGTTAGCGATGCATTGAAGACGTTGTCAGCTCTAGACGGCAGAGTCCGGTTAGCGGAGGACATCACCGACAGACTACGAGATGGTAACATTCTACACTTCTTTACTAGAAGCTTCATACTGAGATAGCTGCAGTTCTGTAGCTAGTATCGTCGCAAATGGGTGAACGATTCCCGCAGCGACGTTAAACTCATTCACTGTAGCTAGTATTTGTTTTTACTTGACGTACTGAAGGCTAACCATTCCATCTAAGAGTACGCATTACCTGGGTATCGTTGCACGAAGCCCTCGTATCT
The DNA here is from genome assembly GCA_034780755.1 of Lepetodrilus elevatus. Classification (NCBI taxonomy): domain Eukaryota; kingdom Metazoa; phylum Mollusca; class Gastropoda; order Lepetellida; family Lepetodrilidae; genus Lepetodrilus; species Lepetodrilus elevatus. Next base: position 21,747 of record JAVCKZ010129559.1, read on the forward strand.
ACTACGAGACCATAAACACTCTCGTAGCGATCTCCAATACATGGCAGGGGCGGATCCAGACTTTCAGGTTAGGGGGGGGCTCAAAGTGCATTTTAGAGGAGGCTCATAATTTCACCATAAT
>JAVCKZ010129670.1:0-21859 GCA_034780755.1 Lepetodrilus elevatus
TTAATGCAATACGTGCCAATATACATTCCTATTTATCAGTTTACATAATGTTGATTAGCCACATCTAGTTGTTTATATACTAGTACTGTATATGCTACATACAAATATATATCATGTTGACCTTGTTCACCAATTCCCCCAAAGTGCATTTGAGCAGTTATTCTGAATATTTGAGCAATATACTACTGCTAATAATAATACTTTTCCTAAAATTATTCATTAAGTATCCCGGCATATACAAGACATCCCGGTTCCCAGCACAAGGCATCCCTGTTTCTAGCTGCAGAACTGTAGCTATAAGATGCCCCGTTTACTATTTTGCTATATAATATTCTGGCACCCTATGCCAGAATAGATAGCAAAATAGTAAACGGGGCATCTTATAGCTACAGTTCTGCAGCTACCCTGTTCCCAGCACAAGAAATTCCGGTTCCCAGCACAAGATATTCCGGTTCCCAGCACAAGGTATTCCGGTTCCCAGCACAAGATATTCCGGTTCCCAGCACGAGGCATCAGTTCCCAATGATGGTAACTGGGATACATTAGAATGGTTGATGAACAAAAAAATAAGCATCATTTTACGAACGTTTCTTGTACCAATATAGTTGAAGACATGTCAGCGTGTATGATCTCTCCTTGAGTGACAAGTCAAGTATTACATATAAATATATTAATTATGATATCTTTATTTTTATGTAATAGAATTTATGTGCATAAAGTGTTTATATTAATGTGCGTAATTCACGGACGCACCCGTTCCCTTTGAGAAATTCGAGAAACTGATACATATAATATGCACATTAAATTATTGCGCTAGATCGTTGATTCACTTCGTACAATAAAGAGCTAACTGCATAGTTATGTGTATCCATGTCACTGTATATCTACACGTGAGCTATGGAGTCAATACTAGCTATGAATCATCATTAAAATAGTAACTGATAAACATAGATACAGAATAAATCGCGGGCATTTTGTTTTATGCTAATTAGAATATCTAAAACTCAACATAGGAACTTCCGGATTTAACGGTCTTGGGTGATCTTAAACCATTTGATCATGAGATCCCACTTTTACTCAATAGTTCTTATAGAAGTCTGAGTTTGTAATAATTCGTCTTGTCTCAAATTATGACACATATTATCTTGCCACTTACGCTGACTATGTCTAGTGATTGTGAGATACTTCTGTAGTAGCCTATCTAGTAGTATGCACAGTATAATTTATCTATTTAAACACGGATCGTAAAGGGATTAACACAGTGAATTGAGTAACCACCAATTACACGAGCACCGACTTAGGAATGTTAGTCGACCTAACTTGGTCAAGGCGCCTCCTGTATAGAGCGTTAAGAAATAATACTTGTTTATGAGCCGGGTGGACGAATGCGATATACTGGTTAGGTCGAGGGAGACACACATATATTGGTCAGGTCAAGGGAGACACACATATAGTGGTCAGGTCAAGGGAGACACACATATAGTGGTCAGGTCAAGGGAGACACACACATATAGTGGTCAGGTCAAGGGAGACACATGCATATAGTGGTCAGGTCAAGGGAGACACACTGTTAGTGGCTAGCGATACAGGTCACCTTGTGCTGTGAATGGTGATCCTACCATAGGTTTTATAGGTAGAATACATGGTTGATGTATAATGGCCTTGTGCTCATTTAGTATCTTAACCTTGTATTGTGATTATTAATTCTGCTATTAGTAATTGTCCTCGATCAGGAAGTTTACAGTCCAAGAATATTAGTTGGTTTGGAGTGCATATACAATATATATTATGCTTTTTAGTTATCTTGACAAGGAGGTTGGTAAACCATGTTTACTGCAACATTCAGCGCTACGGATGTTGTGGGTTTCATTCTGCCCTAAACTGACAAGTCGTGATAAAGGTGAAAGAATCTTGAAAGCAGCTCTAACCACAATTCAAAAAGAAGAAAGAAAAAAGCACTTGGCTGAGTGTAAAGTGTTGATTTATACTTGATAGCTCTAACGTACTAGCCACGTAACATTGCAACGTTTTAAGTCATTGAACACGGGTTACTAATTTAACCCTCTCCGTGTTGGAGGCAAGCGAAGATGCTTCAAAGAGCAGTGTATGTGCCGAATTCAGCAGAGAGAGGGTTCAAAGTACCCGTTACGTGGCTTAATTGAGATGACGGTATATTGTGCGTTCTGCCTGTTACAATGTTAGCTCTATTCCGCTCTTCTTCATGTCAATGTATAGGGTAACAGTACACTCACTCACACTCGCCCCAGTGTACAGATATATTGAAGACTAATACACAGGCAATAGTTCGTAAAATATTTGGACATGTATAAATCACACATCGAAGAAAGCATTACCATTCATATTTGAGAGGAAACAAATGGATTTGGCGTTTAAAATTATGTATACAGTATAGATTGAAGCGTACCTAATATATAAACAAATGCTAGTGTGTGGATATGAATCATGTATGTATGTAGAATGTTTCCATTTATTTTCATCGGGATAAAGAGAGAGATAAAGAGAGAGAGAGAGAGAGAGAGAGAGAGAGAGAGAGAGAGAGAGAGAGAGAGAGAGAGAGAGAGAGAGAGAGAGAGATACAGATGGGTATTTATCCTACTATTTGTCTATCTCCCAATCTCCCATTCCAATATTCATGTAGCATATTGTTAAATTGTCTCATGACAAATATTTTTCCAATATAAACTATTTCCAAGAGGCAATATTTTACCATGATGGAAATAAAATGACGTTTATTGGTCTTTATTGTCTGGAAAAATGTACATATCCATTGGCGAAATGAGAGTCAAATGTCAGATAGATGCCACGAGATTACAGTAATATCAATATGGCTGCCTTTTTATGACCGACATCAAGTTTTGTCATTTTGTATGTGTCTGCGTTCATCAAGGTTTGTATACAAGTCTTTGAATAATTCCTTCCATCTTAGACGTCACCATGTAAGCTGTAGAGACAGCAACACCTTTAACATTTCCAGAACATTTGCAGGAAGCACATGTCTATGATATATGCAAAATTAATACCCAGTCATATAGTTCTGCTCATCAAGATAACATTGAATATCTAAACAATTTCATTACCACAGTAGAATATCATAAATAAAATTATTTTCACTTCTATGGAAGACAACATTAATATTATTTCAATGATCATTTGAGAGTCCACACATGTTTAATTTGCTGTAGTTGTTGCATATTTAATAGTTTATATCGATGGTGATAACGCTATATATTATTCACTGCAGTATATTGCCTCATTAACATACACATATCTCACCTGTCATAGGAAATAACAGCAACTATCACAAATCATTATTCATATTCAACTTATGTGAATACAGGCATCATATATCCATATGTACCTATGATATGTCTGTCACATCTGCCGCAGTATTACAAAGAACAATATATGAAAACCCAGCGAATATTCCTATTTGTACTACGCAAATATATTACGACAACACAAATAAATTCCAATAATTAAAACATTCTTACACACATCAATACAAATATTTCTTCTTATTTTTTTTTTATAAATGTCAATAAACTGTTCAATTAAAACGCCAACATCTACAAACCGAAATTGTTCACAACAATATCATTAGGGTTGTGTAAGAATAGAGTGACGGTTTCTGGTTCCGGGGTAATTCTGGTGTCAGAAAGGTGGCGGTGCAGATTGTGACGATTAACCCTAGCTGTATGGCGCCACGCATTTCTTACCAAGATCACAGACCCGTAGAGAGATCACAGACCTGTAGATCACGTCGAGATGGAGCGGCAATAAGCCGTTTTCTTTCACCGATGGGTGGCTTTGTACTCGTAAGATGGCACACGGAACTGCGAATGATAATCTGTGAAACAGAAGCTGGCCAGCGCTCATACATAATAGACTCAGTCTGCGGGACTGGAGACGACGGACGGAGATGTTACTATCTCACATAGCAAACCACACGGCTTACTTAGTCCTGGCCCCGTTCCACAGAACGATCGTAGCGATATAAGAGTAATAACTGTGACTGGAGACTGGCTGTGACTGGAGACGACCGACTAAGATGTGACTATCTCACATAGCAAACTCCACGGCTTACTTAGGTCTTGGCTCCCATAACTGTGACTGGAGAATGGCTCCCATTCCACAAAACAATAGTAACTCGACGATAGTCAAAGCTGGGACTGGAGACAATCGACTATGATGTTACTATTTCACATAGCAAACCCTATGGCTCCCATTCTACAAAACAATCGTAGCACTATAGTCTGGTCAGAAAGACAGCCCTCTGCATATCTAGCAAAATTGTGAAGTGAAGTAGTAATAGGTTAAATAGACAGAATTGTCATTCCTCATTCTACGAAGTTACAATGTGGAGTTACGACTCATAGCGTGAGTGAGTGATTATGAAATCTTATCAAGTTGGAAAATTAGTGAAAAATATCAGTTTCAATCGATTGTCACTTTGTTCAGGACACCTACTGTTAGATCTAGACAGTTTGTAACGTGTGGTAGCGGTTCCCTTACAATGACAGCGCCATTAGGCTAAAGTGTGCATGTTCTGGCTGTGAGCGTGTGCTCTACTGGTAATGGCGACTCTACAACAGCAAACAAACATGAAGATGATTAGATCAAGATGCACACGCACCTGGGGGAAGCCTGAGATTGAAATATTATCTATAAAATTGACATAGTAATTATATCATTGGGCTGGATTAGTGTTTCTTTATCATAACAGGTTAGTGCAAATAGGTTGAAATTCATATATAGATCTATCTGAAATTACAAAAATCATATGAAGATCTATCTAAAATTACAAACATCAATTTAAACATCAACTATTGGGAAAAAATATATATAAGTTTTAAAAAAAAATCATAAAATATTCCCAGAGGATTAGATCTGCATTTAAAATTATTTAGTGTATATTACAGCATGTCAGTTGGCCGCAAGAGGAAACCTGCAACACCTGTTGTGCTCGGTATTGCAGTAAACCTACAAGCACTACGGTAGCTTGTTCTGATGGACGACTAATTATACAGCAATGTGACGGTACAGACGGCACACCCTCTCATTGTCACATCGGAAAGGTAACTTCTGCCAGCACTGGTCCCTAGGGCGGGTTCGAACTCGGGACCTTTTACTACAAAGTCCGATGATCTACTTCCATCACTACCCACTTTTCCATTCAGGCAACTATTGGAATTGATCACTCGTATATATACCGAAATTAATATTATCTCGGGATAAATGTTATATGATGATTTATCACCCGGTCTGAATGTTTTGCATTAAAAGATACTACGTGAAGTGACAGCAGTTGTTCGGGAGTGACACCCTCATTTGTCAAACAATAAAAACTTTGGTCTCTGGTGTTAAGCAGCTCATTACAGTATTAACCCTCTCCATGCCGAAGACAACCAGAGCTTTTCTAAAAAGAAGTTTCTGTCCTAATCCACCAGGAAGAGGGTTAAATGAGTCTTGTATCTTAACAGTGCTTACAGGATTGTACAGGATTGTACAGGATTGTACAGGATTGTACAGGATGAACAGTCTGCATACAATAACATTTGTACATAAATTTGTTTTCCAGATTTCATGGAATTTGAAGTGAATGTAAAAATAGTAAATGGTTAATTGGGAATTAAATTTAAATTTCATAGAAATGTAAAAATAATATCTATAAAATGATTAATTGTCTATAAAATGATTAATTGTAATTAAATTTATATTTCATGGAAATTGAAGGAAATGTTAACTCTTATCTATAAAAATGCTTTATTAAATAACGATTGGTCTGAAGATAAACGTTTCTATATAAAACACATTACACTGTATCAGAATCTTCTATACAAGGTTAATCATTAGCACGTGTCATATACAATATCATTATGTATCGACAGATATCATCTTGGCTTATAACGCTTTATGAACACTTGGGTAATAATCATTTAATAATGCTCTTCCATCTGTCTGGTACCATTGATTCAATCGATCAGAAAGAAGGAATTGACATCAACATGTATAATTTTACCCCATTGATGGCGGGTTAGCCTCCGTAATGAGCAGTCCCGTCTGTCATCCTGTTTACGACTTCATTACCGAACAGGAATATTTGACATAATTATCTACGTGAATAAATGTCAAATTGAATATTTGTGATGACAGCATAGCCGTAGATGATTAAAACTAATCTAATTCCTATGTGGTACGAGGATAATAAATTACTCATGATGGCGTGTCAGCAACATAATTTGATGGTCATCTTCCCCAGAGAATTATCCAAACTTGACATCATAACAGATGAATATAACATATTAGTAGCAATGAGACAACGGGGTAAAGTATCATGTCCACAAACATCGCTGTTAGGCTTGCTATGATATCCCATTATGTCTACTGTGATTGATACGGGATATGTCCATCTTATTAAATGATATGTCCATTTTTTAACTACCTGTTGGACACAATATGTTCATTTTACATAAAGGTAGATATATTCAATTTACAACAAAGATGACACAAAATGTTCATTTTACAAAATGGTGGACACAATAAGTCCATTTTACATCAAGATGATATATCCAATTTACACCACATAACAGTGAATACAATATGTCCATTTTACATGGTGAACATGCACATGTCCATTTTAACAAGGTAGTGAACATTATATTTCTACTTTACAACCTGAGTGAGTGAATATGGAGTTTAACGTCGCTGCGGGAATCTTTCACCCATTTGCGACGATCTTTACAACCTGGTGGCAACATTACCATTTCTTAAGCAAGAAGACAGTACACATGTAAACTGTATATTCAAATTACAACAGACAGAATTACCATAATTGGACATAAGCTGTTTACACTGTCACGCCATGCTTCCCATCCCAATTATACCAGCAGGATACACCATTGGCTAAACTTTTGATTATGTCCAAATTACAACTGTGTTTTTCACTTCTCTCCGAGGACTGATTGGAACCGTTTAAATAGGAGCGTTGATCTTCCTGATCCCACTGTGACCTTGTTAGTTAACCACTGTGCTGGCAACACGAGAAGTAATCTACCCAGACTCCACTGTAGATCTATTGGACCTTGTTAGTTAACCACTTTGCCGACAACGTGAGAATTAATCCACCCAAATTACAATACTGATTCAACTGTGGCCTTGAGTGCCAACCACCACTGACAACATGAGAAATAATCTACCCAGATTCTACTGTGACCTTGTTGGTTAACCATTTAACTGACAAGATGACAATTGATCTGCACAGGCTCTATACTGTAGCAATGACAATTAACCACTTCACTGACAGAACAGAAATTCCTAATTGCTATCGACAATTTCAAGAAATCACATTCATATTTGGTGTAATATTTGGTTTCTTTATCTCGTCTGTGACATCAAATACAGCCTTGGTACTGTTACTGTGGATAAAGTGGAACTGCTACTATTAATAAATTGGATAAACTGGGAGAGGAAAATACAGACACATCTATGTAATCTTCACAGTCACAAGACAGTGGAACCATTAGAGACGGATATTGCTTCACAGACTATATACTTCTTCCTATTTTTATGAATCATATTGGAATATTTCTCGTAAATGAAACGGTCCCCATCGACAGAATCAATACAGTGCAATATTTCCCTCCACAAATATAACTTTCCAGAAGCGATGCCTGTCGCGGTGGTATGTGTAATGTGAATTCCATTTTCATGCATGGCTCCCCAAGGGAATTGGATAATAAAACTACTCTTTGCACGAATGTAAGGCATCGGTAAATATGGCCGTATTCTGTGTGTATTTGGCTGACCTACCAACACACTGGGATGACCAACAAATAGCACTGACCAACAATCTGGTCAGACCCGTCATCATTGGAAGCTTAAAATCAGACATATCTACTTTAACATAGAAAACATCGGTTGGAAGCATTCAATAGAAAAGTCAGAATAATGCTAAATTAACAGAAATCGTGACAGAAAATGCGATAGCTGCAATCTGTTGCATTGTTATGCATCAATGCGTTTATTAGTATGACTTTCAATAGGTTCAGTAAAGTTTGCAGTGCATGTAATAGGTCGATATGATTCTATATACACCTGTTGTTCCATTGAAAACATGAGTATTGCAATTTTGATGTGACTGCTATTGTTGTTATTACTGCAGCAGCTGCTGTTACTTTAAAAAGTAGGCCGTGCCAAGTAGATAGAACTATTGAGGTTTAGAGCCGCTTTCAAGATTCTTTCACTCATCTCACGGCTCGTCAGTTTAGGGCAGGAGTGAGTGAGTGAATATGGAGTTTAACGTCGCTGCGGGAATCTTTCACCCATTTGCGACGAGTTTAGGGCAGGAGGAACCCTTCAAAATCTGTAGATACAGTAGGTACAGTTGTTGGTATATTACTGTTACTGTTACTGTTGCTGTTGCTGTTGCTGTTGCTGTTACTATACTGTTGCTGTAGGTGCTTCAAGTTCAAGCAAGCCAACTGATCACCAGTGTGTCTTATTACATAGTTTAAACACATTAATAATGTACATTTTAAGCTACATGGGAAAAACACGCTCAAACAAATAAAACAAACTGATCTAATTTCTTCACAAACATATCAGATTAAACTTGATATTCCGCTCCAGATGAATTGCATTGACACGATCTGCAACGTAATTGAAGTCCGTTCCGTTTCACTTAAATCAATATTCAAAGTGACTTAGGTTTTATTTCCAATTGAAGCCATCATGATATTTTTTAATGCCAGCATTTCACAGGGTGTTATCTCGTGTTTCATGAGTATAAACATTGTTAAATTATTTACAACCACCAGCTTGTCAGACCCCCCGATCAATATTCTTGAGAATTCTGAACCTCACGCCTTGCTAAGGCACATTAATACAAGAAATTTCCCCAACAATTCCAGTTAAGCAAAAGCTTTATCTTCCCAAGGTAGCGAGAACCAAGGACGTACTTGCACATCCCTCGTTACAGCATTCTGTTGTAATACATGTCAGGCAATTTGCTAAATTGGCAATACTTGGGATACACAATGGCACATTTTGCCGTCTATCTCTCATACAGTAATTTCATACATTTGTTGGTAATAAAGGAGAACTATACAGAAACTACTTTGACCTGATAACCTACAAATATCAGGACTTACAGTTCCCATCGGAATTACAACAATCAATGACAGACACAACCATAAAATAGGGAATTATTCCCTAAACTGGCATCCTCATTGCATATAGTACTGAGAAGAAAATCCAATAGTTTTTACAATCTACTTGAGAATTTAATCAAATGTAATTAAATTTTTTCCTGATGGTTGCTTAATAATATTAATAAAATAAAATTAATTTAAATGAATTTTGTTTATAAGAGAGTAAATGATTAAAAAATGTTGGTTTGTCTTTATGACAAAGCATATGATATATGATATATGATATATAACATATGACATAACAAATTGTATAAATGACTTCCCACATCCAACTACCCCCACGCACTGCAACCATCCTCAAAATACTCATACCTACGGCTTAACAAAGCAATAAACTACACATCAAATTACATAAAATGAACAAAAGAAAAAACAAGATTAATTGATTGAATAATGGACGAGTAAACATGCATATTTGTTCAACGCGATAATGTCAGAAAATCCGTAAACAAAAGTGCACTATTTCAGCGAGAGGGATTAAAATACATATGTAAAATACATGAACGCGAATGACAGGATTACAGAATAGACATGCTGGGAGTAATGGAACTGCTTGATAAACACAGAACATCACGAGCTCAAGTGCTGCACTTAATAGCTGTTTAGGTCTGGTATAAATTTACAATGAGGACATGCTTGGTCGATCTCCACTCACCAAATCCAGGAATGTCTCCGCCTCGGAGTGGGGGAAACTGGCACGGTTAATGAAATCATAATCCCCGAGTAGAAGATGAAATCCCGAAAATTTTCACACTGTCCCGACCGCACGCGTCTCCAAATACGCGATTTCCAATGGGGTTATCCGAGATCTGGAGCGTCCGACAGGAAACCGTGGCATCCTGGTACTATTGGGTCCGAGACTACTGATGTAATAAGAGCGGTTGAAATGGCATCAGCATAATCCCATTGTGCTTCCAATGAAGAGGTTTTCTGGCAATACCTGCCTGCCACATCGCCTGTCTGGTTTAGCCACCGTGGCACCGAGAGACACTGGGTTAGTGGTAGGAGATTAACACTTCCACATCACTTTATATCCCAGTACCAATATCACACTGGCAGATAGGAACCCGGGTTTCACAGGGTTTCACATCCCTCGAGGTTTTTTTTTAATGCTTCAATGCTAGAGGGTGGTAGGTCCTGTGTATCCTATAGACAACCACAAACAATACCTGCATGTAGCGATCTGATCACCTGTCGAAAATGTCAGTCAACTACGAGAGTTCGCGCGTGCAGGGATGCGACGAGGAATGGAATTTCGGCGATGGGTGAGCGATGGCATTTGCACTAATCCCACGTGTGTGGAGCAGCGTGTACCGACAACAGATGGTTCACGTGCTGGGAATGGAGGGGTGACTGGCACCGAAGGTGGCTGATGCAGTGTTATCACAGGCAGACTCCACAATACACATAATACACCGTATGGATTTCCCTCCGACAGATTGGTGATTTCCTCTGCATTACCTGCACATTAGACACAAACAGGATTGATGCAGGTGACGGGATCGCCAACAGACTTCATCTGATAGAACACCGGGGAGCAGCAACATCTGGCATCAGCTGACGTGACATGTGCGCGACGCGACGAATGCATGACGAGTGCATGACGAGAGCGGGGCTCGGGTCCCTGGAGGTGTCGTGGCATGAGTTCCGCCGGAATGTTCCGATCCCATCAATAACAGCCGAATTGCTGTAGAAGTGACACAGTTAATGAGCAGAAGTTAGAGTTAGTCTACAGACGTCAAACTATCCTATTGATTCCGCAGCTATGTGTGTAGCCACATACTTCATCCACAAATGTTTTAGGGCAATTCAATCAGACCTTTCTTCTAGCATTACTCTGTGCGGATACATCCAGAGCGATCGGCCCGTAATTTCACGTGGTACTAAATATTGATTTTGTTGAATTTACTATAAAGCCGACTTTGAACTTTGAGTAAACTTACTCGGAGGGATCAACTCTGGCTTGTGGACTAACCAATCAAATGACAGGCTCGGGGCCTGATTTAATCCCATAAACTGAAGAAATTCAATTCCGACCACAATAGTTTTAGATCAGCATCTAGTGGTATGCCATCTAGTTTGGCGGTAATAGACTCCGGTAACCACATGATTAATTTCTGATAAAATGAATAAAAGTAGTTTGGAAGATGGGGAGGCAATTTTTCGAGACAATTACCTTCTCGGTGCTGTCGATTGCCACAAAGGCGTGAGGATACAAGCGTCGGTGGACAATGTAGCTATGTCTTAACTCGCTGTATCGCTGGGAGGAAGGTCTTACCAGGCTGTATCGCTGGGAGGAAGGTCTTACCAGGCCGTATCGCTGGGAGGAAGAGCGAGTGTATATTCGTAAACCATGACACTGTAGGAACATTCTCCACTCATACGGACAGACAACAACATGCAGCCTCGGGACACAGCTCTGGAGTCGGAGCGCAGTCCGCGTGGAGCACGGAACATAAACACGGAAAGTGGATGCCTAGATACAGCAATAACAAAGTGAAGGAATGCATTACTTCAGCTGATGACATTACTTTTTAATGGCAGGAGAAGTTAATTCACTAAGCGATCTTAATACACTGTGCGCGCTGAAATGCAGGTTGTGTTGTTAAGGCCAAATCCCAATTGACGTCATGAGAAACGATAAAGTAGCTCAATACTGGTCCATGAACTTTTCTGAAAGGGAGATTATAATTTTAATTTCTTTCTTTCTACTTTAAGTTTTACTTATAATGACATACATTTTTAGAAATAATAGAAAAATAACTAGCCCCAAGTGCAAAATATTGATAAAGAAATGTTAAAATATTAAAATAAGAAAAGGTTCTTGGCCCTGCTGAAAACATTAATAATGCTTTATTGTCAGACTGTAATGCATTTCCATCTCAGCACATAAATATTACCATAAAACATACAAATTTGTACTCAACAACACGTTTATGTCCCAAAGACTCCTAAATACACCAACTACAATTTCCATATTTTTTCCCCAATACCCAACAATATGCACCAACGTACTGACCAATAAGTACAATGATGTTTTGCCGGAGTAATTACAGATAAAATAACGAGGTCTACCCTGACCTCTCGACCTCCGAATGTAAGAAAACGGCAAACTGCTGTCTTTGTGCACTGGAGATAAAAGCTTTACGGCTATTGAACCAGTACTGGTTGGGTACACTACAAACATGGCATTCTTCTCCGGACAATATTCAATGTCCACCCTATATCTACCATTTCCATAACTCTCCCATTCTCATTGGCAGGTCTAGGGCCGCAGAGATATGGAGGAACAAAAGGACCACTATTTGCGATATTGATGTAGCTGTCATAGCGCCATGCTGGGCTGGTCCTCTATGCTCAAGCGTATTTGTTTCCGCTAATTGATGGCACCAACTGGCACTAACTGCGTATACACATTCCCATTATTTTCCGCATTAATTGTCTCTTGACGTCAGATATGCGGTACCTATGCTGGATAAAATGTTAAATCAATGATGAGTAAAATGCTAAATCAATGCCGGTCATACAACATGCAGGTAGAATGATGGCTTGGAAAAGGTTATCTGTATAATGGAGAAGATAAACATAGTTCAAAACCTGCCCTGCACTGTAGACTAAGGCTAGGATACAAACTAACATGTCAGTTAGCCTCCATTACCATCATGAATATTACAACTAGGAAACCACTTGAGATGTTCATGGAAATACTGATAGTCTGTGTCACACCTTTTTCTCAGCCAAATATTTGTATTCAAAACAGCTATTTACTTTCACCCTTTGAAACCAGTGTTCGAAATTACTGTTGACCCACCACAAACCATGTTCATTATAATGTATTCAGAATACATTTATTTAAATGACTACCTCCAAAATACAAATCAACAGAAAAGGAAATCTCTGAAATCTCTGAATTATTCCCTCATAAATACAATGATAATGTTCAACCATATCTTGATAGAATCCTTATGATCACCCTACCGTTGTTTTGCGGAACGATCTTAGCACCTTCATGATGAATTGTATTTAAGCTTCTTTTTATTTACCTGAATTTGAATGGCATGAAAATTATATACAATTGCGTTGTCGAATGAGGAAATGACTAGGGTGGAGTAATCTAGTTTGGTAAGCAGGTCTTACAATTTGGGTTGAGTTTTACAATTGAATGCTCTACAAGGTCTGCCCAATTCCACCAACATTGAATAACGGATAATGACTGACTGGTGTACACTTAACATCCCATAGATGTCCTAACAATGAATGTTCATAAGGTCCATAGATGTCCTAACAATGAATGTTCATAAGGTCCATAGATGTCCTAACAATGAATGTTCATAAGGTCTACAGAAGCAGGGCGGCTTCTGTTCATCTGGTGGAATACAGAGTACCAGGTGTTAGTCATGCCTGGAAGTGGCGCTAGGTGTAAAGTGGTCTTGTGGACCACTCCACCAGGTCACACCACTCGGTGGAGTTCAAATGTCAGGCTGGTGACAGTCTTAAGGACAATACGTATAATTCAATCTGGGACATGTAGAATTGACTTTGTGCCAGACACTTAGGGCAGTGCAGAGTCTCTGAGGACTGTCAACTGAGGAGGTGCCTTGCGAGGCGAGAGGTGGCCTGCCTACATGCCCGCTAATGCTTCTTTAATTAGCCCTGCTCTGGGACTTGATTGTACCTTGGGAGGAATCATGTTCATCCACTGGATGCAAGAGTCCGTCTGGAAACTGTGTGATTAGTGAATCAACTGGTCCATTCCATCCATCTGTGTCAATGTGGCCGATATACATGGATTAAAATGTGCTTTGAGTGTCAATGTGACTGATATACCTGGGTTAAAATGTGCTTTGAAAGTGGCCAGACTGGTGACAGCCAATTCAAGAATATCTCGGAAAACAAAGTGTGTGGAGTGTACAGCTGTTGCTTGAGAAGTGGCAGCTCTTCACTTGTTCTTGCGGAAGGGCAGACAGCAACAGTGTGGTGGACCTTGTAGATGAAGAGGAGGAGGAGGATGTAGAGGAAGAGGAGGAATATGAGGTGGTGGAGGAGGAAGAGGAGGAAGAGGTAGAGTAAGAAGAAGAGGTAGAGGTAGAGGAGGAGGAGATAGAGGAAGAGGATGTCCTACTGGGAGTCGGTAGCTGACATCAACTGCCTTACAGAACATCTTGGTTCCTGTGGTCAAGGGCATTTCCATCGAGGCAAGATCCAAGCAGTGTGGACCATGTCTTGGAGGAGGATGTTCAATAGGTAGCTGGCATTCACTACCTTCCAGAGCAACTCAGTTCCTGTGGTCACAGATAGGGGCATTTTGATTGAGGCAAAATGCAAACAGATCTAAGCAGTGTGGACCATGTCTTGGTGGATACTGTTCAGTAGATAGCTGACACATACACTGCCTTCCATAGCATCTAAACTTTGTAGTCAATGTTACCACAGCATATGAGCTACCATGACAAGGTAGTGTTGCTGTTGAGGCAAACTGCAAATAGACCTACACTTGGCTTCAATAGATTGTAGGAAGATCCTATGGATTTTCTGCTGGCTGATAGTCCGTTCATGCCATCATAGCAGCATTCACTCCTGTTCCTATAGGACTTTTTCCCAATATCTTGACCTGACTTGACCTTCACCTTAACCAGTGTAGATCACCTTGACACAGATGTATGAGTATTGTTATCTGCGTATTGTTACTTAGATAGAAGGAAACATCAACCAGTACAGATCATAATCTGTCTCGGATGCAATGTTTTGAAGGATAGGGCTTCATAAATCTTGTGAGTGTGACATATGTACACATACCATTCCTTGTTCAAATAGTCCACAATGATCCACGGAAAGGAGCATCACCGGCGTACACCCAATCCCTCAACATGATGGATGTCATAGATTAGAAGATGGCCTCTATTTACCAGGTCGTCAACAGAATTCAGGAAAATGTTCAGATGAACCTGCATCCATAATATAAACTCTGACCTTTGAGTGTTAGAAAACATCTTGAGTTCCACCACAGGGATTTGAGAAGGCCAACCGAGTGCACACTGATCTAATGACCCGTGGAATTGTATATAGCACTTTGAACATGCACTTTACATATGGATTCTACTTGGCATTGAATCTAATATTACTAATTTAGACTGTTGACAAAAAAGATAATGGAAATTTGGTATACACAGCTCTAAAATTGGTATAAAATAAATCTTTATAATCTTGAAGAAAAAAAGGTCAGACAGAAGAACTCTAAAAACATAAAAGTACACAAGTGATAATAAATCAAATCAGCCATTTTTTTATGTGAAAGTATGCCAACATTACGAGGTCTTCCCTCCATTCACCCAATTCCCATAACACATATAATTTCTTTTCCAGTCTCACAGGTGCTAGCTTCTTTCCTTAGCAGTTCACACCTCCCCAAACCATACTTACAATGTACGTCTGTGTACTGTTACATCTACATTATTCAATTTACCCCTTATCCCAGACTTGTGCGATTCCCCTATCTCCTCTGATGTGATTTTGCAGCCCTGTTTTGTTTCATAGCCGTTTCTGATCAATACCGACTCATGTTTGATCGCTGTACATCTTCCAGTCTGTCCGAGACCTCAACACTGACCGAGGTAATCTTTAAACTTTCAGCAAAGCTCTCGGGTAGATTCCATCAGTCTAGGAATACTCTGGAGGGTGGGGGGGGGGTATTCTGACGACAGTACTGGTCAGTATAAACATCGTTAATCAGACACAAAGGTCAATATTTATCATTTTTCTCAAGGGCTGCAATACAAATGATTGCAGCATTAATATAAAAATATATTTATTTACATCATAACAAACATTGATTTTTATAGAAGGCATGCAGTAGTTCCTAAATTCAACATCTAATCCTTTTGCTTCTCAACAAAAAATACTACTACTTTCTCATTCCAATTACCAATGTAATTCCAAGGGGAAATCAGTCTATGTAAAAATCAACTCGACTAATCTAATTCAATTATTCTTGTTGCAGCCCTCCTCTGACGCAATGTTTTCAATATATTCAGATTAACAACTTAATCATTTATTTTAAGTGGCTTCATACTAAATTCTTGATGTTATAACTTTTATATGTAAAGAAAATACCCAAAGTTTTCTATTCTCATCTCACAGCTTGGTTTTACAAATATTAAGATTATTTCAAGACAAAAATCAATTAAACTATATTGTCCTCTGTTCATAAACATTTGAATCCAATAGAACACAAAGGACAGAAAGAATATTAGCAACTAAACAACTGGAAAATAATCAGAAATCAAAAACTGTCAAGTTGAAAAATCCTGAAAGCTTAGTCATGTAAGTCGTGTTAAATCCTCATTTATATTCTTTCCAGTTTCAAACTGATTGATCCAGTTGTAGCCGCATTGATCATACACAGCCCTGGCATTTAGTCTCATAACTCTTTTCTTCCATTTCATCAAAGACGAACCTAAACCGTGGACAAAACCTAAACCGTGGACAAAACGCAATTAATGCCTCCTGCTTTGATTTCGTCGTTTCGACTTCCATGGATGGAACGCTTTTTATGAACTCTGTTCCACTGAGAGGATATATTTACCAAGTCTCCAATCTGCAATAATCCCACGACTGGTGGCATTTCTACGTAGAACCGGAGCCATATCAACCAAGTCGGACATTTCGTGCCGACAATGATGTTCTCAAACTCTGTAATAAGTTTCAGGCATCGTACTGCAATGATTGCAAATCGATGCCACTGCTACCTGCAATGGCAAAGTCAAATATTGTCTGCGATGTTACTGGATTACAGTGTGAGCAAGCAGCACAGAGGTGAGGTAATTGATCCTCAATCAGCAATCTGTCTACGCTGTCCACACTCGCAACAACCCCTCAGGAAATGCTTAATGACTGGTAAGCTGGTAAAGACCTTTGTGCAGCGTTCCAGTGCTTCTTCATCTGGACCTTGACTTTACATAAACTGTGAGCGATGCCCTGTACAAGGATCCATATTTATTACAACAAATATTTGTGCTCTGTGGCCAAAGCAAACAGAGGCAGCTGGTGGCCTGTGGGCAATCGTAGGAAGCTTGACCAGTAATAAAACACTGGGGAGCATTGATTGCTATTGAATGCTGTGGATTGATCCAGGAGGACCTGGCAGGATGCACCAATAACAAGAGTTTACATAACAATCAACTTTGTTATGGCATAGAAAATCTCTCTCTCTCTCTCTCTCTCTCTACCTTTTGTCTATAACTCCCTCCCTCCTCTCTCTCTCTATCTGTCCGTTTACCAGTATGTCTGTCTGTGTGTATCTATCTCTGCCTCTCTCTCTATCTGTTTGTCTGTCTGTCCATCTGTCTGTTTCTCTCTTAGTGTGTGTCTCTATCTGCCTGTCAGTCAGTCTTTCTCTCCCTTTCTGTCTTGTTTCCCTGTCTTGGTCTGTCTGTCTCTCTCCCGATTAGTCAAAATATCTCTCTCTCTCTCTCTCTCTCTCTCTCTCTCTCTCTCTCTCTCTCTCTCTCTCTCTCTCTCTCTCTCTCTCTCTCTATCTCTCTCCTGATTTGCTAAAATAAGTCATGAAGTCTTATACCAACTCATATACCATATGCACCATGGTACCAGTGGTGAGCCTAAAGACATACAACAGAGATTGTTTCAGGAAATAATTTTGGGAAAATGTAATTGCTTTATAACTTTGGAATAACAACATACACACTGCTGAGAAGGAATATCAGATACCGCACATGATAATACATAGTTTCACTGACATTTTGGGAATTTTTCTGAAGACTACGTAAACATCATCGTACAGAGTTATTGACTTCCTGCGTCTCTTGACTTGACCTACGGATGTGATTTGTACAAGGTCAGTAGATGATTGGGTCCAGTCATACACAGCTGGCCAGCCCATCTATAGCCTTACACTGACATCAAACAACACTTGTGTGATTGACCAGACTTGACTTATCTAGTCTCTCATAGAACATCGAAACAAACTTCTACAAGATTCCAACAAATATTTTACAACTTTAAAAAAAGAAAATATTCACGAAACAGTATATAGTAAAATGTGAAAGGAACAAAAATAGTTTGAAATATTAAAGGACATGTATGCCCCATTGCAAGGACATCCGTCATATTGTCTACTATCCTCCTAACAACTGACAAGCTGCTATACATTGTAGCTGATCATCTGATCCCACTGGTTCAACATACAATGAAATCCAACAATCAATACCATACGAAAACTGGTTATTTTATCATCAGCATAAAAAACTAACTATCATGTCCTTTTCTTCACTTCAAGAGTGATTACTGGCTGACAACAAGAAGAAAATATTCTATGGAAATGTGAAAGGCTAAAAGTTTGTATTTTCGTGAATATCTGGTTTCCCTCTAGTTGATGAGATGCAAATTTGCATCATAATGGGTGCCATCCATGTACTGAAATGGAAATATTTCTTCCCCAAAGGGGAGCTAGATATTGGAACTACAGTTCTCCCAAAGTTTGGCATGACATCATCTGAAGACAGCAGACAGTACATCTTTAAAAGCAATCTTAATCTTCTTGAAGGCAGTGTGTGTATGTGTGTGTGTGTGTGTGTGTGTGTGTGTGTGTGTGTGTGTGTGTGTGTGTGTGTATGTGCATGCATGAGAGAGAGAGAAAGGAGAAAGGGAGGGACAGAGAGAGAGATAGAGAGAAAAAAGCAGAAAAGAGAGAGCGAATTAGAAGTACTTATCTTTTTGTACTTTTATGTTTCATCTTAAAAGAAATATACTAGTAGTTTTAATCAGTTAGAAAGAGAAAGAGGTGTTTTGAAGGACTTTGTGTTTGTGCTTGTAACGGTTAGCTTAAATCCGTTGTAAATGTTATTCAACATTTTTATTCCTTCATTATTTAATGCTCATCTTTCAAAAACAATCCAAGGATGAATTCTGTAAATTATATAGTAAGTTGATACCACAATTGTTTTCTTCATCAATAATGTTTTGTTGATGCTCAGTTTTTGGGGATCGGTGACCGACAGCTTCATGGATCTTCTTTGATGACATTAGCACATGACAAAGTCTACATGATGACTCTACCTGCTGCCCTGGCATGTATACTAATGTGGAACCATGCATCTGCAGGTGCCAGTGCTACCACTCCGCCTGTATTAGAACTCTAGCAGAGATTAGTCAGGGAATAACATATAGGAATAACTCCAGTGACGTTATACTGCCATGGCAACGGAAAACACTGCAGTCTCCAGCAGTATGGGAAAATGATTTACTTTACTCTTTTCTCATCTCTACGCATACCACTGTAGGTATTTTCAACCTAAAAATATGAAAATATGTAGATGTAACAAACATTCAAGGACATAAATGGGGTGTCCATTTTATATGTGTGTAAGCATGCTGTGTGTGTGTGTGTGTGTGTGTGTGTGTGTGTGTCTGGAGAGAGATAGAGAGAGAGAGAGAGAGAGAGAGACAGAGACAGAAAGAGAGAGAGAGCTCTGAATGAATTACATAATTCATAATATTCTACTCTTGTTTTTAAAAAGTAGTTAAATGGGCAGGGAGTGGATGCAAATTTCCTATTGAAGTATCTTTTTGTTTAAAGGTTCTCAGAGTCTTGAATATTAACGCTGTTTGAATAACTCAGACACAAAATTAGATCCTTTGAGTTACACCACTTTGTCTTGTGAAATGGCGACAGAGATGACAAACCCCTGAAGCTGCACTACAGTGAGCAGTGAGCAGTGAGCTCTGAGAGTTCACCGAGTATACTACAGCAGACTTCACCGAGTATACTACAGCAGACTTCACCATGTATACTAATGCAATGTGAAAGAGGGTCTCACCTACAAAACAAGACATTCCTATTATTGAGTAATTCACTTGTCATGTTACCACAATGGTTTGCATGATGGCTTCCAGTAGCTAAGCCATACACAGGCACGGACTGTAATCTTAAAGAGACGGGATCATCACATTTACTCATGTGTTTAGATATGTCGCATATGATGCCTCCAATACCAATACGTGGACATGCAATGACTCTTAAAAACTTAAATGATTGTAGTCTTTAGTAGAAATATTATCTATGATTTGTTGACATAGAATAATTTTTTAATCAATTTAGAATTTAAAGATAATCATTTTTCATCAATTTAGAAATAAAAGACAATCATTATTCAGTAATTTAGAATTAAAAGACAGAGTTAACTTAAGTTCCTAAACTCAATTTCCCACATTATTTTTCTTTCTTTTTCTCATTCAGTTTGTTCTTTTTATTCATTTCCTTGATCATATAGAATGAGCAAATGAATACAGCACATGAGCCCTAAATCCTGTGTAACTAAAATATCAACATTCTTTTTACCCTCATAAAACTTCCCATATTGGAAATTGAAAAAAAAAAAATGAATAAATGTCTTGAAAATAAATATTAATACTTTCTCTTATTTTTTTTCATAGATGTGCAATATTTATTCCTCCAATAGTCTTAAATTACCGAATTCAATATTGCATCATTTCGTGACAAGATTTCTTAACTACTGGCTCTTCTACCTCAGAATGTGGTGTGTGTACATATCTCTGCTTTCTGCCTATAGCTATTAGCTATTGGTTGGAGAGTCACAGTGCAATAGAACACTGCGCTGTTGGCATTGGGCGATAAAAGCTAAGCTGGAGGACACTCCGACATTAAACGGCTGATGGAATAGTGGGCATAGGGAATAAAGCGGGTCAGTCGCAGTGATCCAGTAGTACAGGGTGAGCCACATGATGAACTATAGGAAGAAGTATGAGATGGAGCCATATGATGAAGCATAGGATGAACTATGGCATAGATCTTTAGCCATACGAGGAAATATAAAATAAACTATGGGATGACTGTAGGATGAAGTATAGCATGAACTAAATATAATAATATCATGAATTATTGTATGAATTTTAGGATGGACAATAGATTCACAAAATGATAAACAATATAGGATAAACCATAGGATGAACCATTGGATGACCAACAAGATGATGAACTATTGGATGAACCATAGAATGGATAATAGGATAAGCAATAGATTCACAAAAGGATAAACAATATAGGATAACCCATAGGATGAACAATTGGATGATCAACAAGATGAACAATAGGATAAGCTGTAGGATGAACAATAGGATGAACCATTAGAGGAAGTATTGCATGAACCATAGGATGAACCATATGGTAGACTACAGGATGAACACAGGTCCGACTTGAACAAGATCCTCAGACATGCAGCCCAAAGAATAATTACTTTAACTGCATGAATGAAATGTGGAACAGGACGTTTATCACTAAAAACGTCCAGATTGAGACGGTCCGAGGAGATCAATGGCTGGATTACGTGGCTTTGGTATCAGACAGACTTAGAGCAGCTTCTCTGATCAGCCCGAGATTAACATGGACATCAGCATTGCCCTGTTGTGTCGGTCAAGTGTTTGATGAATGGAATGATAGAACCAGCTGATGTTATCCTGGTTACCATTGATCCTCGAAGACTAGCACGGCCATCAACATAGCTCTGTTGTGCTGGTCATCTGCTGAATGAATGGAATGTGCTAGGATGTTATCCTCGTTATAAGGGAGGAAGAGGGGGGGGGGGTCACGGATTCCG
>JAVCKZ010129780.1:0-19149 GCA_034780755.1 Lepetodrilus elevatus
CTGGAGGCCGTGCGCTGTGTAGGAAAAGCAATATGCACGAAGCCGTTCAACGAGCAATACATGTGGGAAAAAGTATTGTATTCTTGTATTCTATCTTGAACGCACCTCAGGTTTACATCCTACTCTAAACATATCACCACATTTTCACTGTGGAATAATCTCTTATAAAAGAATCTTGGTATGACTAATGGTCAGTCAGAGGTCAAACTCTGAGGTCAATCTGGAACCTCCCATATTATCATAACTTCTAAAAGCCAGTTGAAAAACTTGTACAGATTCCTCCAACAATGCATAAAGCAAAGACAGCTAATACCATTATGGAACGGCATGGTCTGATTTGAGGGCTGGCATTCTGGTCAGCGAAAAGGTTTGACCAGTTAAGTGGACAGACAGTAGCTTGACCTGTCCAAAATCCAAGCCTGACCACTCTGGCCACTCACAGGGGCACTTGACCTGGGAACAAATTACAGGATGGATGTGTTGCCAGATTAGACTGGACATTGGTCATCATGGCCTGGTGATGGTCAGTTGTACTGCCCCACTTGACCGGTGCTAGGAATTATGCAGGAAATGCCTTGTCCGTTATTGATGCCGTTCCTGAAAGTCCCAGGACTTTGGAAATGGATTTTTCGTCATGGCGATCATCATGGATTTTGTTTTGTTTTGGGGACGATAGTGGATTTTCGTCTGATTGCGTTCATTAGAAGTCTAGGCATGATTGGAATATGTTGTATTTGATCCCTTCTGATTAGTAATAATGCAAATAAAATTGTCCAATCAATACTATATTGACAACATTTGAATTTTTACGAAATTTAATATATATTTAAAAATTCTATTCAAGACCATGGTGTTCGCATTCTTGTGGTTTGTATACATCATTATCGATAAAATTATAATCTTTACATTGCAATTTGTTTGTTGAAATTCATGTTGAATTCTAGTCCTAAATTGGATGCTGATTATACAATACAGTGCAACGTTGGAGTTTTCATGTTTTCTTTTATTGACTGCTTTGAGCAGCTTAGAGCTGCTTTGAAGATGATAACCCTAATATAACAGCTAGTATTGAAGGCCGTAACTGCCTGGAGTTGCGGACTTTGAATGCCTCAATTTCACCGAATTTAGTCCATGATCACACAGAAAATCGAGCCAATTTGCAAACAGTCATGGGCACTGTCACAACAAGAATTCATTCCTTTTTCTCCGAGAACACTCGTATTAACCCCCCACGTGCCAATCCCCCCCACGAGCCAATTCCCCCCAGCCACCTCCTATGTGTCTCAATGAATGCACTGCCTACAGGAGACAGGCTAGCAATTTCATGGAGGGTGACCCTTGTCTTGAGGAATCCTCATCAATTTCTGTTGCCCTGTGAGGCTCAGATCCTCCTGTTTGGCACACTCTGTAGGAGTGCATGGGATGGACATGCAGCTGGCAGTAGGCAGTAGTGATACCTGTAGGTACCGCATACCCATCCTTGTATTGTCGCCAGTGGGTGAAAGATTCCCGCTGCGATGTTAAGCAATGAATCGCTCATCCCATCCTTGAATACAATGTTGTGTTGTGCCAGTTATAGAGCCTATTATTTTGTTGTATTAAAAAATAATAATAATACAAAATTATTATTTTTAACTTGGCTGTAATTTCTTTTGGCAAAGATTCATTGTCGTAAGGGAACTTTAAATTTGGTATTTATGAATTGTATATTCTTGTCCATATTTCCATCAAGGTGATAGTTTATGTTTGTGGATTGGACTATCTCTGAGAATCTTCCATCCATTTGTGATGATTAAATTAAACATCAAGGAAATGATAAGATCAACTGATAAATTGATACATAAACTGATACATAAACTGATAAGTGTATCTGATCCAATAAATGCCTTGCAGCATATCCTTTGTCCAGGCTACAGTCATTCCTTGTGTCCTAGGGGTGGGCATCTCATACAACAGCTGGACAGTTCAATGGGTCCACTCTGTAATTAGGTAATGGTCATCTTCCTCCACTCCAGGACCAATACTGTCCTTGTACTGACCAGCTCTTGACCCGTTAGTCTTGACCAGTGCTCTGTCCTGTTAGTCTTCAGTGCTTTGTACCGTTAGTCTTCAGACAGGACCTCTGGTACTGTTAGTAGTTCACAGCCTCCTCATGCAGGCCAACTGCCAGCCAACGACCCTCGACAGGGTCATCTCATTAGGTACCAAATTGAATGTACTTCCTGCGCTGGAGCCAATGTCAGCTCATTTATGATGTTTAATTAAACTGAGATTTGCTTAATATCCTTGGGGGCCATAAAATCCTGATGGACTGCTTGGTTTGTTAGCTTCTGCAGGGAGGTAATGGAATCAACGTTGGCGATTTTGATCCTGTGTTAGTTGTAGCAGTTTGCATGAAGTTGCAATCCTTGTGATTTATTGCTGGATAGTTGGCGAGATGTTGAAAGTATGGGTTTATTATCATGTTAAGTCACGTTGCAGATCGTTCGTAGCTTTCCACGTCCATTTTAGTGCATTATTAGCATTTATTTCACGACTTCTCTCAATGTCCATGCATAGCTGTTCTAGCCTTTCACAACATACATTACATATTAGCATTTATTTCATATATGGTACATTACATGACTTCTCTAGCCTCTCTCAATGTACATTGCAGGGCTGCCATAGCCTTTCACAACGTACATTACATAAATCTCCTCGTAATTTTCCACGTACATTACATAAATTTCCTCGTAATTCTCCACGTAGATTACACAACACCTGATGACTGATTTCCTAACACTGTTAACCATTCATCAGAGAGTCATCTAAAGATTGACCCCTGAAGATGACCTTTGGGGGGGGGGGGGAAGCTTAGTTTTAAGTCCCCGGGGTGTGTGATCTGAGGGGTGTTTGGGGGGTGGGGTGGGGTGTGTGTGATTAGTCTTCAGACCCCAGGGTACGTGATTTATTCACAGGTAATGATCGTAATTCATGATTAATACCAGCATACCTATGACAAAATTGTGTGTTGGACACGTGGGTCTTGCGTATTAATGATAGCTCTACCGAGACTTGTGATCTAATTGACATGCTAATGAACGCCTAGCATTACATAACTGTTACAACACCCCGAGGAATTGAGTAATAAAATGAATCCAATTAAGGGTGAATATGGTACGTTATGAATTTCATAATTTCATATTAACGACGGAAAGCCACTAATCAGATTACACGTATTTGCACTGGGGCAGTAATTAAGATAGCTGTAATTAATGAAACATGTGTTAATTGGGCCACTTGACATAGTTGTGGTAGCCGAGCGTGTGACTGTTCTAGCATCAATACCAGATCAAGTTCAGTCGGTGGTGTTTTGATTGTAATATGTTTCGAGGTTGAGAATGTATTGTAAGACTGTGTTGTGACATTGTGTCGATATCTCACTTCTTTAAAGACCTTGTCATCTCACTGTCATTTATTACTGCAACTATTATTATTATTATTATTATTACAGTATTATTAACTTTACATTTAACATTTAAGAAAATATGTTCAACTTTCATCGCGTTTACTATTAGCATTTGGATTTCAAGAAAATTATGATAGTACAGTGTATTTACATTGCTATTTTCCCCATGAAACCATTATAACAAATGTTCATTCATATAATGCGATCCTATATGGATCTTGAAATTACGATTCAGGAATTCGTGAATGTTCTTCACCAGTGTTCTCACAGATATTTCAGCACAATTTTGTTAAAAAGACTGGTCTATTTTTTTCACGAGAGAAGCCACTGAGCGAATCTATCCCAAGCGATTACGGCTGCATCCACTCGAGGACGATAATGACAGGTCACGGTCCGATGATTGACAAATATTGAATCGGTACAGCTTAGTTGTAAATAGTGGGTGTCGGTTCTGCACGCTGAGAATGAAATTACGTACGTTGATTTAGCCAGCAGGACAAGTCTTACCACGTTAACTGTGTAGGAATTAGCATGCAGGGGACAACTACTTATTTCTTTATGTTCAGGGTATTAAACGTTCATGCGGAGATGGCCCATGATGGTTCTTGTCAGTTTGACGATGTTTGGAATAATTGCGTCGTCTCGAAAGTATGATTTAAGAAATTGTCGGCAGTTATGTTTGCGATAATGGGAATTGGGTTTTGTGTATAATGTGCGAAAAGAAATTGACTCTTTCTGTGGTGTAGACAAGTGAAGATGCCTTAAAGAGCAGTGGCTGTGTATAATCCAACATGGAGAGGGTTAACGGGGGAGAAGAAATTGTGTGCAATCTCATTTGAGCTGGTAGTTATTTCAGAAAGTGGTTTGATAATAAGGATTCTTCTTGCATGAACGCGTTGATGTTGGTGAATGTGCTTGTGTGTGGTCTGATTGGATCTACATTGAAGCCTCAGAAATTATACGTTCCGTCCTGAGATATTCATGGTCTGAGATTGGATGGAACTGATTCTACTGATGAATTTTCTCGTATAGGTGTCTGTGGCTTTTAAAGTTATTTGGAACTGGGTCGATATGGACATTTGCATGGTGCCAATGTCTGGCTGGGGTTAATGAATACTTGGTAAATTACAGAGTTGTTCTCGCAAGGAACCCAGACAGAATGTGGCATTGGAAATAACAGCTAGTTGGTGGCGTCCATTATAGCCATCATGGCAACCTTTACATGAAGGTTTCCTGACTTCTAAGAGAGACCAGCACTCTTGTATCTATCCTTGTTCCTCTGATCACGATGAGAGTGCTGTTGTCTCTTAGTGAACGTAAGAGCTTTGTGAAAGGGTACAAATGATATTACAGTGCTCCCTCGATATAACGCCCTTCGATGCACTGCGGATTCTGATACAACGCGTGGTCAAAGGTGGACCCCATTTAAAGAAATTATTTTCCTCCAATTATATTTGTTGATATAACGCGGGCATTATAACGCGGGTGGCATGTCACGGACCCCAACCTCAGCGTTATATCGAGGGAGCACTGTACTGACCATGGAACAGTACTGGGGCCAATGTTCTTGAAGCTATTGTATTTGCACGTCTTGATGGAGGAAAATGTTATTTTTTCGGGGTCATAAAATTTTCCTCCACTAAGACTTAACAATGTTGTTACGTATACGATAGCTTCAGGAACATCGCCCCTGATTCAGACACTTCCCCTGATTTGGGGTTCGTATCCGTCGCAGTGTAATCACCAAGACATTTGAAAGTTCTCATGTTATTATTGTGATAGATAATGTTGAATTGTTTACCATCAGCGTCAGCCGTCCTAGTATAGACATCAAATGATCAAAATGTTCCAATATTCAAATATAGCACTTTAAAATGATTGAGTGTTGTGAGATCAGAATGGAAACACCTTTAACCCTCTATCTGCTGGCATTGTCAAGGAGAATGTTTACGACTATCTCTGCGCTTTGGTATGAAAAGTTCTTGAAGATTCATGTTTTGGCCGAGATCATTGCATATCTCGCTGTAGCATAAAATGATAGCTCACTCCGGAAAGTGTGAATGCGTTGACATTTTAAAAAAGGCGGACACTTTTTATTTTAAAAGTTTAATTTGACATGTTTGATATCTTGTCCAGACCTCCGCCAGCAAACGCCACCACGTGAACTTGTTGCCAGTTTTTCTTTGTCATAATCATGCACCAGGTCCCCTCGGTGACCAGATGCCCAGGTTTTTGAGTCATACACGTGGTCGTCATAATTCTTTGTTACCGACACCGCACTTTACATGATTCGATCCCAGTGATCCGCCCGTGGAAGTCCTAATGTGATGATTCTCTTAACGTGATAAGACAATATTGAGTCATTGAGATCCCAGCGATATTGTGTGAGCTACGTGTTTGGTGGGGGAGGGCTTATTGTCCAGAATGTTCATCGAGGGAGGGTTTATTGTCTAGATCATGTCCAGAAGCTGCTGGTGGCGCTGGGTGACTAATCTAATGAGCTTTAGTCTATTGGTTTCTCAACGATGACCCGCGATGTTCCTTCTTGATGTCAGAGCCGTCCCTTTATGTTCAATTCCCAATGAAACTTTACTCCATGTTCCTTAATTAAATAACTCGTTTTTCGTTGTAATTTTCCTGTGTTGGGTGTTAATTTCGTCACGATTCCTGTTCAAAGATTTCAGTGTAATTCGTCTTTACTTTAAAACTTCCCCTTGTTTTAGATTGATTTTCAGAATAATTTGTAATTATTGTGAGATTACATCATCTCAGATTTCGGTTGAGAGGAAATGATTTATCGTAATGGTAATCATTTTTTGTAATTATGGAGTTGATATTGTCTTCCAACCCAGTTGGCAGTTAATAGCCAGACTTTTTCTTGTGAATAATGCATGTATTTTCTTGATGAGTCTGGCACCATGGTGGCGAAATTTGGACACCCGAGAATTTTTAAATTTTACGCTTTGGACAGATCTGTGATTTTCGCTGTTTGAGACTGGTGACAGATGTCTGTCTGACTGTCTGCCTGTCTTGTCTGTCTGCCACTTAGCCTTTTACTAAGGTGACATGTCCCCCATGAAAGGACTCTAACAAATGTACACAATCTTGAAGCTTTCTCAACATCAAGCTCCAATGTATCGGCAGACGGGCCATGACGCGTTTTTACGTATTTCCAAGACCGATGTCTTTCGGGTAACGATTTCCTTTCACTGCTGTCCTTTCTCAGTCAGACTTGTGAAGGTTTTGCCAAGCAGGAGTTGCCA
This sequence comes from Lepetodrilus elevatus, assembly GCA_034780755.1. Taxonomy (NCBI): domain Eukaryota; kingdom Metazoa; phylum Mollusca; class Gastropoda; order Lepetellida; family Lepetodrilidae; genus Lepetodrilus; species Lepetodrilus elevatus. Next base: position 6,712 of record JAVCKZ010129780.1, read on the forward strand.
GACTTCATGCGAAAGTGATTTCCATCGATGGTGTGGATTGACAATAGTAGACTACACTCCCATATAACCTACTGCATCGCTGTTTTGGCTAGTGTTGGGACATTGACAGTTCTTTCATGACACCACTTAACCAAGAAATGTTATGGCATAAATCTATCTATATTTGAAGTTTTTCCTTTGGAGAATAGCCAGACAATTTTACTAGAAGCAGTGATCACGCTTCCTGTCTTCTATGACCGATAACTTTTGAAAAAGACCCATCAACTTTTCCTGGGAATTTTGTTAGTTTTCATTGATTTTTAAAATTTGGTTTCAGAGGCAAAATAACTTTCCCAGCAAGTGCCTAACACTTGTTAGTATTCCACACAACTGAATCCGAGGTCTGAATGTTTATGTCATCAGTCTTTGTCCAAAATAGCAATCAGTTAATTTGCCGCTATGACCATGAATGTCTTTTTTCACGGTGGCACAGCGGTCCCTGCACTCAATTCAATGCGTTATTAACGGTGAAATAATTAAATGGACCATACTGTTCCGATGGGGCGAGCTGAAGAATTACTGGATGAGTTATTGTTTCTGGCCATGGAGAAATGGGGTCGCCACAGGAAGTCAAAGTTTAGCCGCAGAGTTTAGCCATCAACCTTAGCCTCCAACTCCACAGGGTGGTGGCTAAACAAAGATGTGTTCATTTCAAGTCGGTGCCAGTTTGACAATGAAGGATGGGAATGTGGTGGAATTCAATCTCCGCTTGATTGCTGTATTGATCCGCGCACTAATTCCGCCACCCAATTCCGCAGTAGTGTTGTCTGTAGGGTATCACGAAAGATCAAGAGCGAAGGTCTTCAACTGCGAGCATTTCATCTTTAATATCCGAGCTGTGCTATTTAATTTTGTTTCACATCGGGTCCTTTTAACTTTGCTTAGTGTTTTCATTTTGTAAAACGGCCTATTTTACCCCTTGTTGGTCCGTCTTTGAAGTTTTAAATTTCCTGAGTTGATTTTTGCTTCGATTTTCGGCTCATTAATTAACATCAGCTTGTGCGAGTTTTAAAAATCTGATTGCTTATTCATTACGATGTTGTGCGCCAAATTAAACATGTTGAAAATGACAACATCATGCATGACCAGATCTCGGTTGAACTAATGTAGATTTGAACTAACATAGATACGTCATAAAGTAGATATGGAAAAATGTTCATGGACATAACTTTAAAAGAAATAAAGTTAGATTTTCGGTTTGAGTATAAAAGAAATAAATTAAGATTTTATCTTTGAATATTATATAAAATAACATTTATTCGTGAAAACTGCAGGAAATGAATGCTGAACTTGCTAAGCTCATCAGAACCAGTTTTAGAATTACTGACGTTTGAGTGACAATTTCGCAAATAATGTCCACTTTTTTAGCAATCAGATGAGCAACACGCTTTGCAATCCTGAACACAGTCATCATTTCTCTGTCCGTTCTTTGTGCACTTAACAAGTCCGTTGACTCAGAGAAGATTAAACAATTAGCTGATTAGCCCTCGTACCAGTGAAATTGACCAAGCGCCCTTGCTCCAAAGGATCTAAATCTGGAGCTAGAAGGTCCCCCATCCCCCTACCCTCTCCCCTTTTTCCTCCCTCAAAATGAGCAACTGGGTCCCGCTGTCTACCAAAGTGAGAAGATCGGGGCACATGTGAGTCGAGTTTGCTTCCAATTCTGTCGCCCGGAATCACATGACTCATGTTCAAATTTAATTACGCCATCCATCAAATTCATAATTGCATTGGGTAGCTCCGTCTTGAAGACAAGAACAATCTTGCATCTGTGGATTCGAAGATGAGAAGTCGAAATAGCAGGTTCCTTCTTGAAAGGAATTATGCAAAAAAAGTCGTGTGTCCTCGATGACATAATCTATCTGATCAGTTTTGTGTCCTGGTGCCAATGTTAGAAATATTTTTTGTAAATACGCCATGATGGCACCCTTGGGACTGAGGCTGCAAGAGGCTGTTGGTGATCTTCGGGGTCATTCAGGACCCCTGTACAACCTTCAGGGACCCCAGGGGAGTCCAAACGCATCGAGATTTCAATGAGTTACGTGGGAAACTTTCATGTCAGATATCAATTTAGAAATTACAGTAATGTAGCAAACGTTGGAAGTTGACGATATCGTAGCAAACGTTGGAAGTTGACGATATCGTATAGTGTAGCTGGTCCTTCCAGTCATATGTGGCAATATCACAAATGGGGGATTCAGAACACGGAAGAGGGTATTTTGTTATGTGGGTGTTTTGAATAATTGTATTGAATACATGAATTGCATTTAGTCATTAGTAGATTACTGATTAATTTATTTTAGTTTCTCTTATTGAAAATATAATATATTCAGGTGTATATCAATAGTTATATGAATTATTTTGTCATGTGGGTGTTTAGAATAACTTTATTGAATACATTAATTGCATTTGATTACTGATTAATTTATGATAGTGTATTTTCTTGAAAATAACATATGTTCAGGTATATCAATAGATATTGTGTGTATTATGAAGTTGCCTTGTTACATGCATTTAAGATGGGGTTTTGCTTTTATTACACCTTGTTTTTCTGTAATATTTTGTCGTCGCCTATATGGGCGAGATATTCCCGCCGCGACGTAAAACATTAATTCAATCAATCTGTAATATTTAGCAATGCTATTTATTGATTAACTTGCCATGTAGAATAAAATCAACAACCCCTGTATTCCATTTTGCCATTTCCTTGATTCTGGTTTAATTATTTTGCAATTGCACAAGATTTCAATGATTGGTCATTAATCAACTTTCAATGGCTATTTCTATATTTTCATTTCGATAAAACACTTCTACATTGCAAATGGAAGTGCTTTGGCAAACTATGCATCAGCTCGTTTATTTGGAAATAAACGAGCTGATGCATAGTTTGGTTTCTTTCCACTCATCAGGAAGTGGGGAAATGGAACCAGATGAAATTAATGTTCAGATCTTAAATATGTTAATTTGTTGGTAATTTCTCAAGCCGTTTTAGAAATTCTAAAATCCATTGTCATTGTTTGTACTTTATTTCAAGGAAGAATCAATATATTCAAATATTTACAAGAACTACTTCAGAAAAGATTTTGATAACCTTCTTGTTTGCGAACAGGTCTCATGGTAGTTGTTTTTTGTCGATTAAAAAATAAATGTGAAGGAGGTTTTGAGGCAGAAGCTCGTTAAAATGGTAAATCAAATATTTTGATCAGAATGTGGGATTCGTTTAGTACATGATCACTTCCTTAATTACATGTGGTTGATATTGATTTCTCAAGCAAGGACATCATTAGCTGGCTCATTAATTGACGCCAAACTCAAGAACACAATTATGTTTGTGGTAATTGAGATGTAGAGGGAAAAAACGATGAGAGAGAGAAGAAGAAATTATTATAAAAGATAATAAGAGTGAGAAATGAGAAAGAAAGAGAGAGAAAAAGATAGGAAGAAGAAATTATGAATAAGAGAAGTTAGGGGGAAATGAGAAAAAAAATATGATCGAGGGAGAGTCTTATCGAGAATTTAGTGAGCTATAATAGGGAGAAACGTGGGAGGAATATAGAATCAAAGAAGGAATAGTGGCCTATGCTCTATGACCTAAAGCACTGATGCAAACGAAAGAGTGAACAATGTGGGCATTTTTTCCATTCATCAATATTTCTAATTAACAAAAGTGTGCACATTATCCAATCCTAATAACCCCTGCGCTCACCTTCCTCCAGATATAATTTCACTTTTTCTTTGAAAGCATCAGTAACTTTATTCCGCAAGCTCGGAACCAGTTTCAGAACGGACAGGTTCTTTTGACGTGACCAGACAAAGACCAGTTCCAATTTTAATAGGCTCGGATATGTTTCAGGCTTTTGTTTGCTGAGCATGTCTAACTGGAGTTGATGTTTGTCGCACAGCGTCCACCTAGTAAGCCTATACCTCGGGTATTTTTTTTTACCCTGGTAAATTTGTCTCAGTGACAATCGATTCTGTGACATACTTTGCAGTCGCCGCTTAGTAAAGCAGCTGTTAGAGCACAGGTCTACGGGCTGTCAATCTTCGCGACACGCTCGTTTATTTCATTACATCCACACGATCAGCTGTGTCCACGTGGCGGAGCGATTAGGCGAAATCGGGCTTCCATACAGGACAAACATTGACACGTGTTTGTGTTCGGGAGAGATAGTCCTGTGAATACGTTAATGCGTAATTGATACGGTAGTACAGTGTAGACTGGAGTAGCTCAAGTTCCCTGCTATAATGTGGAATAGTTTTAGAAAATTGATAGAAATATGTTGGATTTTATTAAATTAGTCTAATGATGTATGGGTTGTTTGTGTTGGATTCCATCTGTTCTTGGTCATTTAGACTAATTTAACAACCGACCACAAAAAAAATAATCAAATTTATCCAGATTTCTATACAGAGGGTCTCATTTAACATGTACATATTTTGAAAGAAAAACGTCAACTTACATGCCTATATTAATGCAATATGTAATTTATGTTTTATATTTAGGTGTTATCTTATTATTTGAGCATTATGCCATTTCTTCAAAATTGTGTTGCATAATGACACATTGTCTGAACAATATGCAGCTCCTTCAAAACTGTATACCATTATTTATCTAATTTTTCTGTAATGGTTGACACAATATTATGCCTAGTACATGTTCTTGCTTGATGTTCTGCTCGATTCAATAATACACACTAATGAGAGACTTAACAAGTTTACTGCTCTGTGTCCAGATTCTTGAGATGGTTCACATTCTGTGTCTGTAGACTAAAGACCCACTTTGTATTTCCTTGTGTTGAAAGTAAACCAAGCTTTGAATCCAGGTGTACACACTGACCAGTTGACCAAAGGTCAAGCCTACGTGTGTGTAATTATGTATTTGCCGACTCGATCTGCTTGTTGTAGTTTTCTGTAATAGGGTGGTGCCGTCAAAACATGGGCATTCCGCTGAAGATTTCTAATTATGTTTATTTTCCTGTGTTTGTGGACTCTCTGTAGTATGTCTGGCTTCTGTGGGCCTCGTTTTAAATTGGGAAATAAAAATGACTGTTAGTTTGATGTAAGACTTGTTGTGATTGGTACAAATCTTGTTTAAATTTAGTTTGATGTAAGGCTTGTACTGATTGGTACAAATCTTGTTTAAATTGGGAATTTGGTACAATTTGATGTACAGTTTGATGTATGTGTGGTTGGTTTGATTGGGAAGGGTCTGGTGAATGTTTATTTTGGATTTATTCCGTAATTTGAGATGTTTTGTGTCAAGGTGGTAACTGCAGACTGTTCGCTAGGTATTTCACAAAACATGTGATCCAATGCTACTCATAACACAACAAATAAACACTTATGGTAATCATACACACAAAGCAACATATTTTACACACAAAAAATAATAATACTTTTTTTTTAGTTGTGTCACTGAAGTCACCAATGGTAACTATTCACAATTCTTACGGTTTAATTTTTATTTCAGAACAAGTCGGAACCGGCCTTTGACGCAGACAAATTCCGTCGCAATGACCGCGAACCTCCGCGCGGCGGTGGAAAGCCTCCTCATGCTCAGCAGCAGCTCATACACCGAACAGCATCCAACTCATCAGCGCCAGGAGCTCTGGGTAAATACAACATCTTTACCTTCAAACATTTTTCTTTTTCTAATAGTGCTCGCAGGTTTACTGCAACATTTGGCGCTACAGATGTTGCGGGTTTCCTCCTGCCCTAAACTGACAAGCCATCCAGTGAAACTCCTTGAACATACCAACCCACTCGCTTTTTTCAATGCAATATTGGCCAAATAATTTGGGATAAATATTGTATTGTCGACACTGATAACTGCTACCTTTTATGACTGCTTCATTGATATTGGCTTTATTTACATTATTTTAAAATATTTAAAATAACTCTTTAAATTTATTTTTCACAGATCAACCAGAAAATTAAATAATAGAAATTGAGTCTTTTAACCCTCTCCATGCTGGAGGCAACTGGATATGTCCTAAAGAGTGGTGTCTGTGCCTAATCCAGCAGGGAGAGGGTTAAACTCTCAAGCCAATATGATAAGAAAATTAAATTTTAAACAATTAGTCTTTAAAACTCTCAAACCTGTTTTCATATCTAACATGCCACATTATTAAATTGTCTTTTTTTCTCTCCAGGTATGCAATCACCCCGTCACAGTCAAAACGTGCTTCCAGACCTCCTTCCCCCACGTACCCCACCGCAACCCCGGTCACCACCCACACCACAAAGACCACAGGACAAAACCACATCAGACGAGGTGAGCCCATTAGCTCTCTTCTAAGCATGGCTTTTTCTGGGTGTGTTTTCTATCAAAGGGCTTTGGAGCATCTGTGGCCACCAGCTATGGGAGATAACTCTAATTTTGAAAGGGAGATAACTATCCTTTGGGAATGGGCACTTTTTTACCTGGTATTTTTTCCCCGTGTATTTTTGTGTTTAACATGACATTGTATTTTAATGAATACTTAATTTATCAGAATTAATAAAATATTTTGTAAATCTACTATTCCCGGTGATTTTATTGTAGAGGAAAGCATGTTTTTTTCATAGACCCCTATGCACAAAGAATTACTATTAAGAACTACATAAAAAGGATATTAGTAAAAATCAGCACGGTTTATTATTATTTTATATATTTTAACGATTCACTAAAGTATCTATGTATACAAAGACACTAACAGTATCTATATTAATTTTAATATGTTCTTGATTCAGCAAAGTTGCCATAATATGTAAAATGTTTTAATCATTGATAAATTTCTATGGCACATTTCTGTATGGTCTTCAGGTGAGATTTATGTCCCCACAGACTCATCATACTACCGGCTTTCACGTGGACCATGTTTCCACTTTTTCCCCGAAACTGCCATCATAATCATCACTTTCATTGTTACTAAACTGGGAATATAATAATCAACACTACTAAATTATTAAACCACAATATATTACCAGCCTAGAGTAGTAAAATTACCCTTCAATCATATGTATTCATGTAATCGATTTGCGATGAAACAATTTTTAATGTATTATATTTATTACATTTTTGTGCACATTTTCAACTATTGTTGCATCCAACTAAACATTTTTTTTAAATTATTTTTCTACGATAACCCAAGCATGCCAAGAATGAAATTTACACATGGGCATGTCTTTTTCATATTATTTTACACTTAAATTAATAGGTGATTGGTAGGAAAATATTAATTTTAATTGTTAATATTATTTCTCAGCTTTTCATATTTTTTTCTTTATTTTTAATTCAGCTGATTTTTATTAATATTTTGATAATTTATTATTTCATTTTTTTCCCCCTTTTCAATAGAATACCTTTGTTCCAATATTAGTGGATATTTTATCCATAATTATTTTAAATATCTGTTGTGACACAAAATCATTTATATACATGTATATTAAGCCATGCAAAATATTATTTTATGCTGCAAAACTTGTCAATTTGCTAAAAATTAAAGAAAATGAGTAAATAATTAATTTTTAATAAATATTATTTTATTGACATATTTTTATTATGAGAGATTGACAAGTTTTGTATTGCCTGCTTTGCCACATATATTCCATACCACCTTGGTTTGCTATGCGTAGAAGATACTAGATAGATATGGTTCATGGAAACAAAGGCTTCATGTGTGTCACATTGCTGTTAATATTTATTTTTATGGTCAAGAAAATTAAGGACAATAATGGAATTTTCATCTAAAATGAAATGTTGAAAATATTATTTTTTTTAATATATTTGCTGTAATTTACATTTTTATTTAAAAGTATAGTTTTATTAAAAATATATTTATATATAAATCCACTTACGGTATTTTCTTTCATGGTTGAAGTTTTACTAAATAATGGAATCAACTTACTAAATTAAAATATTTTTAAATTAACAAAAATAATTTTTAATAATATTTAAATTGTTGGGATTTTTTTTGTGTGGGCTGTGTGTTTTGTCTTCGTTAACGCCATTGGTGACGGTGGAGCCACGTGTACACATGACTATATTTTTCTAGTATCGACAGGCCGTCAGCAAGCAGACCGGCGGCATGAAGCACCAGCGCTCCTTCTCGGCGTTCGGGTTTGGAGCGGGTGGCTCAACTGTCGGTTCTGTCTCCTCACAGCAGAGTCGTCGCGGATCCCAGATCAACGTCAACGTCACGCCGTCGCAGACCACTGACGCCACCGGCGACACGCCCGAGATACGCAAGTACAAGAAGCGCTTCGGATCAGACATCCTGTGCGCAGCCCTTTGGGGTAAGTTGATGTGCATGTAGCAGAGTGAGATATAAGATGCTCCTACTGGTCTCAGGCCAGAGGGTAACAGTTACCCCTTTGGCTCATTTGGTAGACTGTTGGACTCATAATCCAGCAACCCGGGTTCGAATCCCAGGATCGATAGGTCCTGTGACGTGCATGGAGAAATGACGAGTCTAGTAGGCAGCGATAAAAACAGTACCTAACTTTTTAAACTTACTAGCCCAAAATGTTATGAATTTCTACTAGCCTTAGGATACCTTTAGCACTAGGAGAAATGGCCTGGGTTAGCCTGCTAGTATTCATTTTTTTTCTTCTAGTATGTTTGATTCATAGATAGTTGAAATGGTTAATAATTAAATGTAATTTGAGCAGAATTTATATATTTGGAGAGTCATTTTCAAGACTAGTGTAAGACCCCAGCTTCTTTTCAATGTTATTATTCTGTGAACTTGTATGTTAATATCCCAGTTCAATGTTCTGTAGCTAACCTTGTTCTTGTTGTGTTTCAGGGGTTAATCTCTTGATAGGAACCGAGAATGGCTTGATGCTCTTGGACAGAAGTGGACAAGGAAAAGGTATGTACATTATACATTAACTCAGGGTTTTTCATGCCAGTTGTAAAAGTTGCAGAAGTGTATTAGCAAATCTGCAAATCATAACTAAGTACCATATTTAAAAATAAAAAATAATTGTATGTTCTGTTTCCAGTGTATACTTTGATATCGCGCCGGCGGTTCCAGCAGATGGAGGTTCTGGAGGGCCAGAACATCCTGGTCACGATCTCCGGCAAGAAGAACAAGATCCGGGTCTACTACCTGTCCTGGCTGAAGAGCAAGATCTTCAAGACTGAGGGGGTAAGAGCAACTGCCACTAGTCCCTTCCCCATACACCCCAACCCCCCTGTTGAGCCAGGGGTCCATTTTACAGAGCACTAGTTCAATGAATTTGCTGTATCAGTGAGAGACAAAGCTGTAAATATATTTTTTCTCCGATTATATTTGTTGTTATAACATGGGTATTATAACGTGGGTGGCATGTCATGGACCCCAACTTCAGCGTTATATCGAAGGAGCACTGTATTGATAATGGATCTGTATTGATGACAATCATAGATCACTAACAGTAAATTTATAATTTTCTCTCATTGTATAAATCTTTCAATTCACAGGGGCAGAATCCAATGGGGGGCTCACCTTAGAATTGGAAAATATTGTTCAATAAACATATATTATGTATTATGGTGAAATTATGAGCCCCCTCTAAAATACACTTTGAGCCCAATCCTGAAATTCAGGCTGGTAATATTGCTTGACATTTCACGATACCACACTGTGTAGATGTATCAGTGACATTCTTCATGAAATATGTCAATGTTTTTTATTTGCAGAGTGACAAGAAGAATGGATGGGTGAATGTTGGCGAACTCGAGGGATGTGTGCATTTCAAGATTGGTGAGTAGCGAATGTCGCCACAGACTTAATGATGTATTAACCTTCTCTCTGCCGAGGGAAATCAGAGATGCCCAATAACATCCATCACCGAGAGGGTTGCATTTTAACGAAATTTGATATTTCTTTATATTATAATATGAGTATGAATTAATATAATTTTGTTTTATTATTATATTTAACACATTAAATATATTTCTAAATAATAAATGGAATTTTCTAATACGTCTCAATGATTTGCATTCATTTCTATTATTGCAAACAAATAACTTTTTATTAATTACCTACAGAACATTGTTACTGACAATGTTAATAATGATGTTGTTACGGTATTTCCATTTTTGTTTGTTTACAATTAATAAACAAGTATGTATTCATAATAAATTATGTTAATGTGCCGTTTCATAATAGTTCCATTAGCACTTTTCAAATTGTTCAAAATTTCACTGTCTTTATGTTTCAGTAAAATATGAAAGAATCAAGTTTCTGGTGATAGCACTGCACGATAGTATAGAGATCTACGCATGGGCTCCGAAACCTTATCACAAGTTTATGGCGTTCAAGGTAAAAATCGCTTGAAATTCAAGTGTTATTAGTTTATTAATTGTACTGCGTCCATATTCCCAAAGCTATGTGATAACACTGTTAAGTCTCGTGTTGTTCTGATGTGCTGCTATTAAATATTTTCTGCAGTAAAACAAACAACAAAAACCTTTGTTAATCTTCATGAATGAAATTTTGCTCTTTAGGGGTTATCAAATTTTCTTCCATGAAGGCTTATAACAATGTTGTTACGTATACTATATTGCTTCGGGATAATTCTCCTTCGACTCCCGAGTTGCATCAGAAGGAAAATTCATTAATTCTTTAATATTTTGATTAATATATTTGAGATAAATAATTCAAACACAAATTTAGAAAATGTATGTTTATAAATTATATTCTGAAAACTTTTTCATCAAAGTTTATTGTTTTTGTATTTCAGTCATTTCCAGAACTGGCCTACAAGCCTCAACTTGTTGACCTCACAGTCGAGGAAGGTCTAAGGTTAAAGGTCATCTATGGCTCCAGTCAGGGCTTTCATGCAATTGACCTTGACACGTCTCAGAACTTTGACCTCTACATTCCATCACATGTAAGTTACGGCTGCATTGTATTTTATTTAGATTTCTTTTCATTGATTTTTTTTTTTTCATCGACAGTCTGCATTTATATTAATAATAATCCACTAAAAGTTTTGTTCCTTGGTACTGTCCGTGTTATGTTTACATCTTGCCACCTGTGACTCGCTGGTTGTAAAGTTAACACCTGGTTGTTGTCTGTTTTCCTCCCACATTAAGCAGCTCTGAAATGTCACGTTGACGTTCTGTTTGAAAACACTGAAGTAAATCACACTCCAGTTGCACCTATTTTTGACACCAGCATATTTCTATGTTTTATAAAGTGTTTTTGTTGGTGTATATTTCCTTTCCATCTGTCGTAACCATTGTAACATGAATGAAATGTGTCTAAAATCGTAAATATCCTGCAGAATTAATTACGATTGACTTTTGGCGATGTCAGTGTGACTTGAAGTTTTTAATAGTTTATTGAAAGCATTAGAAAGCTAATGTGAAGAAAAATCAGTGTAATAAATCGCAAGTCGGGGGGATACAATTATCACTAATGAATCATAATAATAGCACTGTTCTGTTAACAAGTAGATTTTAGACATTAATAAATAATTTTTAACTAATGAACTTTAACTCACCTTTTAACCCATCCCTCTCCTATTTCTTCTTTCTATCCCTCTCTCATCTGTTTTATATTTCCTTCCTCCCTCTATCTCTCTCTGTCCCCCTGCCTTTATCTCTCTCCTATCAATTTTTCCTCTCTCTATCCCCTACTTTCTTACTCTCCATCCTCTGTCCCTATCCTCTCCTTCTTTCTTCACCGTCGCAAATGGGTGAAAGATTCCCGCAGCGACGTTAAACTCCATATTCACTCACCTTCTTTCTTCTCTCTCTATCCTCTCCTTCTTTCCTCTCTCTATCCCTTGCCTTTATCCCTCCCCTTTGCATCTCTCTTTTATCCCTCATCCATTTCGCCTTCCTTTTCACTTTATCCCATATCTTCTTTCTCTTTTCCTCCTCTGTCCCTCTCCTATCCATCTCTCCTCTATCGTTCTTCCCTCTATCTATCCTTCTCCCCTCTAACCCTCTCTTTTCTTCTCTCTTTCTCTAACACCTCTTCCTTGTCTTCTGTCCAGCTTCGCGGTAGCGACGACGTTACGCCCAATCACGGCGGTAGCGTCACGTTTTACGTTAACCAGGTAACTCTTGCCTGCCCTCCCCTAATCCTTCACACAGCTATCAACACTTTTGTTGCTGCTTTCGATCCTGCAAGCATCCAAGGTTGAACACAAAATATGAGACATTTGAGAACGCTTCTATTCTCAGGGCTCAATAAACTTCATCTGAGCAGCAGAAATAGAATATCATATTCTTGATGACTAAATTTGTTAATTTTGCATGCATGAGGGATGGAAACTTGCCTAATAATGATTGAAAATCAATTTTAAAAAATATATATTATTTATTTATTTTATATACCGGTAAATGTCAACATTTATTATCTCCAGTAGGATTAGACTGTTGGTGTTACCCAGAATCTCAATGGAATGATATGAGTT
>JAVCKZ010129891.1:0-21852 GCA_034780755.1 Lepetodrilus elevatus
GGGGACATGACCCCCTAACTCTTCTTAGAGGGGGTCACAATGACCCCTTAATTCTAAAATTCTATTTCTATCACTGGACAGTATGTATGGCAGGGATATCTACTTTGTCCCTACTTGTTTCTAACTGGTGCATATTGTTTTAGGTTTTGATAGTTTATTTGTATGAAGAGGATTGGGGTAAAAGTTATGCAGTTTACTAAAAACCCACTCAATAAAGAAGTAATAAAGAATTATTTACAGAAACAAACACAAAATAGGTAAAGGGATTGGTAGGGGTTAGGTAGGGTGACTGTGACTGGATGTCAAGAAACCAAATCATCTTTTGCCTTCATCTGGATAGCTGTGATAACATATTGATAGATGTCATTTTTTTAAAATAGGCTCTAACCATTAGTCACACATTTTGTTTTATTTGGAAAGATTGATAGTTTTAGATGGAAGGGATGGATGTTATCTGGATGCAGAACTTCCAAGCTTCATAGAATTTCACACCAATAACATCTTTGTCTTATTTATTTACAGCAGGTGACCAAAGATATCATCTATTCTGTGCTTCAGGATTTATCTTTTTTTGTGTTTTTTTTGTGATTTATTTTTAAAAAACAAAGATTTTCTTATTTATTTCCAGTAGGTGACAAAGATATTTTGTTCTGTTTATCAGGATTTCCTATTTGTTTTTTTTTTTCTTTTTTTTTCCTCGAAGTATATTTATTACCGGTATATTTTTTTATGAATTCTTATTTATTTTCAGCAGCTGATAAAGATATCATTCTTCATGCTTTGTTCTTCCTGCACTGTTTTCCATACCCTATTGTTCATACCTTTACACCAGAGTGGGAAGGTATGTTAATTAGGCTCCATGCTCTGTTATATAATAATTATAATAAATATAATTTTTATGTTTTGTTGTTTTTTAATCAGGAGGCCGACAAACTCCAGATGGAGGTAGAGGAAGTGAACAGGACGCTGAACTTCATCAACCGTGCCGTCATCACGCAGGAGAAACACGAGGTGCTGCCGCCGTCCGCCACCCTGGTACTGGAGACCGTCATGAACGTCTTCACACTGCTGGGCAACCACCTGCTGAATCAGGACAGGTTAGCAATTTTAGTTCTAGCTCTAGTTCTCTTAGGATCAGATCTTTCTGCTTCTATGAAGGAGAACAGGTTAGTCAATTCAGGTCTAGTTCTAGATCTGTTAGGGTCATAATTCTGCAATATCCGTAGCGCTGAATGTTGCAGTAATCCTGTGAGCACCAAAACCACAACTTAATACTTATTTTGAATGGCTTTCATTGCAGCTCAATGTTGGCGTCACACCACAACAAGGTGTGTCAATGTCTGGCCAAGTTCATCCGCTGGTCCGACAGTGTGCTGGTCAAGAGTGACACCTTCAACAAGGAGGCGGCCAATGAGATCATAGCAGCTCTGTCCAACGGCATCAAGGTACAGATAGATTGTTCTTCTTAACATTCCTCCTCCTCTTTCCACTATCACCTTTTCTGCCTCTTCCTCCTTCTCCTCTGTCTCCTCCTCCACCTCCACCTCTTCCTCCTTCTCCTCTGTCTCCTCCTCCACCTCTTCCTCCTTCTCCTCTGTCTCCTCCTCCACCTACACCTCTTCCTCCTTCTCCTCTGTCTCCTCCTCCACCTCCACCTCCACCTCTTCCTCATCCTCATCCTCATCCTCCTCTTCATCCTCATTGTTCTCTTCCACTTCTGCCTCCTCCTCCTCCTCCTCTTCTTCTTCTTCTTCATCCTTCTTCTCATCCTCCTCCTCATCTTCCTCATCTTCCCCATCTGCCTCTTCCTCCACTTCCTCCTTGCAGTAATATTTTCTCATAGAATTTTACCCAATACATTTCCAATCTGAGTCTAATGCCTTATTTCAATCTTCCTTCTGATGAGATCATCAGAGAACATTGTAATACCGTCCAGTATACGTTGAATATGATATATTTGGTTTACAAACAGCGGTTTATGACCTGTAGCCTATTGACCTCTGACCTGTAACCTCCTTATTCCAGGATCTAACCCAGCTGTGTATAGAGAAAATGGCCGCCAGGAAGGGCAGTCTCCCGAAATCTCCGACGCCCACAAATGGCATGCATGGAGTCATCGGCAGGTAAGCAGATTTATCTCCCCTTGGAGCTGTAATGTAAACAGAATATTGTCTCACATTGAAGCTGTAATAATAAGCAAAATTATCTCCCTTTTAATCTGTAAATAGAATTATCTCCCTTTAAATATTATTTTCCATGAACCAAAAGATTTGATTAAAAAGTCATCTTGTACTTTGAATCTTCAACAGTATGAAGTCTTTTTCATCTCCAAGTAATTCATTTCTTTGTCATGATTTAGCGATTCTCAAATATTTATGCATTCCTGCTTTTATACTTCCCATTTCCCCATGATACCTTGACAATTGAAGCTTTTGAGGCCTTGCTTTTAAATAAGTTTCCTTATATTATCCTCCACACTTAATTGTACATGTATACTGTAGAAACACATAAACTGGGCCAACCTGTTTTTCATGCTTTTCATTAAAAAGTAAATTGCTGCATGTGGGTGGAAGATTCTCATTTCAATAAATCACTTACGCATTTTTAAATGGGTGAACATTTCCTGTTTTGTCATTAACCCTCTCACTGCTGGATTAGGCACAGACAGTGCTCTATAGGACATGATCTCTGGTTGCTTTTAGTGTGGAGAGGGTTAATTAAGCAATAATTAATTCCCTTATTTTAATTTTTTTTTATAAAAAATAAAATAAATAATAATTCACTCTCGCTAGCTCGCTCACTCACTCACTCACTCACTTGCTCACTCTGGCAGTAAAAGGGCGTCCCTCCCCGATATCCCTCTGACTCCTCGGGAGCAGCAGATCCTTGACCAGACGAGTGAGATGGGGATCTACGACAACGCCGTGGTCTCGCGCTCCAGCAACAGCCTGGACAACACTGTCTTTTTCTTCGACCGAGACGACTCGCCTCCGCCTCCTCCCAAGCCACCTCTTCCAGATAACGCTACCTCCATTTTACCTCGGTAAATTTAAATTGGCATGCCGAAGTGTGTTGAATTAAATGCGCAATATTAATTTTATTTCATTTTATTTTTTATTTTTAAATATATTTTTTAGGTTTGGTGTATAACATTTTTTAATTATTGCATGTTTTATTGTTGTTGTTTTTGTTTGTTTTTTAATTTACATTTTAGTTTTTCCAAGCAATCCTTTTCAGATCATACTAACTCAATTTTACCTCGATAATGCTTACAAAATAATGTGTTGCATTAAAGGTACACTAACATTTGAATTTGTATTATGTATATATTTTTCATTTATCATTTGGGAATCTATGTTGAAGAGTCGACATGTTTTTTGATTGCACAATTCCTCCACTCCAAGCCACCTCTTACACATCACACTACCTCCATTTTACCTCGGTAAATTAAATAGAGGCATAAATAAATTAATGTGTTGAATTAAATGCTCAACAATGTTCGACTTATTTGACTGCAACATTCCTAATAATACCCAATTCAAATATCCAGTAGCCTTTGCATCTTTGACCTTTTGACCTCAGGTAATCACAGCTCCTTGCACCAGACAAAATGCCAAATCTTTCTTTTTGAGGTATCTATGGGACCACTGCAAATTACACAATTAACATTGGGCCTGTGGAGAATAATCCCCCCCCTATTATTTTATGGATTTCTAACAGTGATGCATTTTCTATCTTGACAGTATTCTGGGTACAGACCGACAGGACGACGATGTTCCGCCACAGCTCCCAGAGAAACGGAGGTCACGGAACGCGTTGGACATCCTCTCCAGCTCCACCACCTCCTCTACCTCCTCGGGCACCTCCCGCACCCCGACCCAGTCGCCTCAGAACAGCATGCTCTTCAACTCCACCAGCGATGTCCTCGGACCGTTCGGACAGTCCCCATCGAGCAGCGTCGGTTCCGAGCTGAACAGATCCGCGGAGGACCTCCTGGTCTCGGGAGGTGCGCGGAACAGCGTCACGAGGACCTCGCAGCAGGGCCACGTCCTCAACACCTCCGCCTCCTTCACCTGTGTCACGCAGTCGAGGAACGGGATCCAGGGGTTCCCCGACATCAACTCGTTTACCAAGGGGATCATCGACATGACGAAAAGCATCGACGATACACCACCGCCAATCCCGAAGAAGAGGTCGTCGATGCAGAGGCTGAACTCGACGTACGACAACGTCCTGGACGGACTGCAGATGTCCAACATTGCCACCACCACCAGCAGCAGCAACACGAGGACGGTGTTCACCAAAACCGTGGAATCGCGGACATCGTCTTCTTCCATCTCCAGCTGCCAGTCGTCGCATAGTTCGCAGTCGTCGCACAGTTCGCAGTCGTCGCACAGCGCTCAGTCGTCGCACAGTGCTCAGTCGTCCTCGCACAGCTCACAGTCTTTCAAGCTCACACAGAAATCCGAGTCGAGCAGTGCGCTGCTGTTCTGCGCCGACAGACCCAACTCCATGTGCCAGGAGACGTACTCCAGTTCCGAGACGTTCTCGTCCGCGAGCCACTCCAGCACAGAGAGTCTGCCCAAACCTCCGCCGCTGCCACCCAAGAAGAGAAACAGTGAGTACTACGTTCATTGCCCCTCACCCTGCTGGAGTAGACACAGGCACTGCTCTTTGGGGAATCTCTCGTTGCAAATGGGTGAAAGATTCCCACAACGATGTTAAACTCCATATTCACTCACTCATTGGGGCATCTCCGGTTTCCCTTCAGCATGGAGAGGGCTAGGTATGTAGGGCCTATTCTTGAAATGTTTACGTTTTCATCTTATGACAAGTTTAACGATTTGCGAAGTGATTGTATGCCTTTTAATTGTGATTACACCTTTTAATGCCTTTCGTATAACTTTCTGGTTTCAAACTGTTATTTCAGAACATTCCCAACATAAAGGCACACTTCTACGTCTGTTTCAGTCCACGCATACATGCAGACGTTCGGTTTCTACACCAAGCCGTCTTCACTGGAGAGCATATCTCGCCACTCCATCAACTTCTACGAGGCCCAGTGGCACCAACACCAGATGGAGCTGTTCCAGCCTCTGTACACGCGTTCCAACACCATCAGCGTCATCTCGGACATATCCAGCTCGGGATCAGACGTTTCCTTCATCTCCGGATCCCCGGACAGACTCGGATATCCCGGTGTCCCACACCTTCCAATGAAGACACTCAGAATAGCGGTAAGTAGGAACTGCAATAGACAGCCAATATGTTGAAGTCAAGCAGATTTGTAATACAGTGCTCCCTCGATATAACGCTGAATTTGGGGGTCCATGACATGCCACCCGCGTTATAATACCCGCGTTATATCAACAAATATGATTTAAATTTTTTTGTTTGTAAATGAGGTTGTATCCGAATCCGCGGTGCATCGAAGGGCGTTATATTGAGGGAGCTCTGTACTTGTTTTATTTGTTTATTTCTTTTTATTTATTTATTTATATTTTATTTTTATTTTTCAATTTTTATTTATTTTATTGAATTAAAATTAGTCAAACACAGTGTACTATTTCATTCATTCATTCATTCATTCATTCATTCATTCATTCATTCATTCATTCATTCATTCGTTCATTCATTCATTCGTTCATTCATTCATAATTTGTATTTCTGTATTTTATTTTATTTATTTTTCATCATTTATTTAGTTAGTTTAGTTAGTTAATTGATAGATACATGTTAAATCTTTTTATTATTTGTATTATTATATTAATGTTTTATTATTAGTCTTATTTTTATTATTCAGAGTTCAGAGTTCAAATTTCAATCGTCGCCTATGGGTGAGATATTCCCGCTGTGACATAAAGCATTAATTAATTCTCATAATATTTTTTTAGCATTAATTAATAATTTATATTTACACAGCACGATCTAAATCGGCAAAGCTTGGCGTCGACAGGGTCTGGTTCTAGTCAGTCGGACATGTCTAACAGCGCGGGGGACGTCCGAGACAAGACCATCAGCATGCTGGAACCTGTCTCCGCTGTCCCGCGACAACTCATAGACATGTTAGTATACCTGCCATCAGCAACATCTATTTATACATATTTGTTTATTTAAAGATATGCAATGTTGGTTTCTGACACATTTCATGGTCGTACATAATTTACCTGAAAGTATGGTATGTACATTTGATTTGTCTACACAAGTATGTTAGGCCACAAGCTACATTTCCCCCAAGTCCCACTGGTTTTCAATATTTTATTGTTTTTTTCTTCGTCATATTTTCATATTTATTATCACGAGATGAAACAAATTAAGAAATGAGTAAAATATTGAAAACCAGTGGAAAATGTAGCTTGTTGCCCAATATACATGTGTAGACAAATCAAAGATACTTACTTTCAGGTAAAGTATGTTTGAACATGAAATATATGTTAACAAACTGTGTATGCCTTTAAAAATACCAAGCAGAGTTTGTGACTGTCTGTTTTAACCTTCTCCCAGCTGAATAAAATCAAAGTGTTCTATTTCTGCATGTGATCGTGCAACTTACCGTAAGTAGCCTTCAGCAGGGAGAGGGTTAATGAACCTTGAATTAGCACAGTCAGTAGAGTGATGGATTACAAACCTGATGTGAAGGTTCAAGTTTGAATCTCAGTATCGTTCACCTTGATTATTCATATTCAACAATATTTTTCAATATAATATGATATTCTATATGTCATCTGTCTTCAGCATTTATTAATACAAACAGTATTACTCTTAAAACAAAGCAAGACTTGCACTGAGAATAATCTTCTCTTTCAATCATGCTTGCATTATATATATACATATATTCTCTTGCAATCATTGTTCTTTCCATATATACTTGTGTACTTCCATATGCTTCGTAAACATAAATATTAATAATCTTGCAAAAATGCACTTAAATATTCACCAGTATTGGTTAAATATATTCCATTTCTTCCATCATCGCTCATGAATTGCATCATGCCCACACATTCCGTCATTCCACGTCCACTTCCATTGTGCCGATGTTACGTATTACACCATGCCAACATGTGCAATCATGCCCACATATTCAGTCATGCCCACATTATCCATCATGCCCATGTATTCCGTCATGCCCATGTGCACTCATCATGCCTACATGCATTCCATCATGCCAATTCCATAATGCCCACATGCATTCAATCATGCCCACATTGATTTCATCATACTAAGGTGCACTCCATCATGCACACATGCATTCCATCATGACCACACATCATATTTATGCTGATCATGCTTTTGCTTTGCATCATGCTCATGCTTCACCGCCTTTCTTTCTTTCTCCATCGCCTTCTAAATATAGATCGCGTTTCGTGTCCAGAGACCCCAAGCGTCAGTCTGCGCCGGCGGCGGTCAGCGACGTGGTCATCCAGGTCCAGCCCCCACAGCCGCCGCCCAAGTCACAGCCCCCCCGAGCCCCGAGTCCGGCCCCGGCACCCCCACCCCCAGCCCCCGTCCAGTCTCCAGTGACCACGACGACACCGCCCCCGCCAAGCCCAGAGATCCAGAAGGACGGGGATTCCGCATTCGCAGAGTTAAATCCGCTGGACGACGTGGACGTGTCAGACCAGTTGGTCAGAAAACGCACAGTGAGTCACGTGTCACATGTCAATGTTGGGTTTTTTAACCGCGGGTCTGAGTAACCCTGAGTGTTGTAGATTTGGGCCACAAACTGCAAGGTTTATATGGGGCTTGAAAAGCCCTTGAAATTCAAGGGTTGAACAGGGTTCATATGGGATTGAAATCCCTTGTATTTCGAGGGTTGAACAACGTTCCTTTGGGGTTTGAAAAGCCCTAGCTGCAGTCCTGTATCTCTATTTGTGCCCTATTGCTATGTTTACAGTATTGACAAGTCATGATATACTTAAGTGAAAGAATCGTGAAAGCGACTCTAAACCCCAATTTAAAACTTCTTTTTTTTTAAATATTGGCACGGTACAGCTACAGATGGTTGCTATTATTTGAATCTTTATAACATGTCTAGGATCCTAGGCGCATATTCAATCGCTTACCTTTTAATCTTTGTGTTTACAGGGAGATGACGGCCCAGACATTCGAGGTGGGACTGTCGATGCTTTGGTGGTGCATGCCACAGCGGCAGGAAAATCAGGTATGCATCTGTGAGGTTTGTGGGGCAGGAGGGGACGTAGGGGATGGTGGAAATTTAACCCTGTATGATGATAACCAGTCATTTTATGACTTGCTTATTTACATTTTTTACATTTAGATTTATGTAAATATAGAAATATTTATGGTTTTGAAGGATTGCTATTATATTATTATTTTTTATATTATTATTTTTTATATTTATTATTATTATTATTATTATTATTATTATTATCATTATTATTTATTATTATTATTATTATTATTATTATGATTATGATTATTATTATTATTATTATTAGTGATTTCACAGCTAGTATTACAGACTGTTTCAGAGTTAGTATTACATACTGTTAACATAATAACATTAAAGATGTTTTATTTCGGCTTTGAGCATTTTTTAATATTATTTTCAATTGTTTATACTGATCAATTACTACTGCTCACATATAATATAAAGTTCTGTCGTATATAACTACTGCACTGTGTCCCTGGTCTTGTGTCTAAAACCTGTGATGCTTGGTTGGTATTAGTGTTTGACAATGAGCAAGTGGTAGAAATTTACAAAAATATCATTTGCAACATTTTTCTGGTCATGAAATTGAAATGCAAATTAAGAAAATTATTTTTTATTTTAATTTTATTTCGAAATTAACATTATTTCTTTTGAGTGAATACAAACTTACAGAACATTGGCATTGTTCATTTTCTACAATGTAAATATTTCAGTTTTCAAATCATTTCCTTGGTGTAAATTTAAATTGTTCTCCATATTGTTTTTGTATTCCATAAATTATTTTATTTTTCAAAATGTAAATTCTTTTAAAATTTATATTATTAATATTTTTTTGTGTGTTCATGCTACAAATTAAAAGATACCTTGGTTCTTTGTTTTCCTGCAAGAGTTGAGATTATATTAGCGCGTAGGCATAATAATTTAGTGTTTATCCCCGTACCCCCCTCACATGTCGCGTTGCATGTGTCAATCAATCATGTATCTGCATTCTTCACCCAAGGCTCTCAAGGAGACGTCGTAGATCAAGAAGGTAAGATTGATGGAGTTATGTCCCCTTCTTTAACCCCGCCTCCTCCGTCAAATACCAGCAAGGAAGTATATTGGTGTGAATTTTCTCAATTAGTTAGGAATATGTAGTGAAATAATTATTTTCCAAAAATGTAGTCATTTGTATATTTTGGGTAAATATTTTAATAATGACAGATTACATATATAATAATAATTCTCGATTTCAAGTAATTAATATTTGGACATAATGAACATCTTGTCAATTTTGCAATTTTACAAATTGTGTAAATGTATTTTCTGCCTTTATTAATTTTTCTCAATGAGAGAAAAGATAAATTTTTCTCAATAATACTAATAGGAGAAAGTTGTATGAGTTACAAATCTATAGAAGTTTGTCGTTCGTCACATTTTTAGTTTTCCTTAGTAACAGCATGGAAGGTTTGAATGTTGAATTTTATTTGTTTAATCTCATCATATCATTACCTCCCTTTGTATATATATGTTGCTTGTATCACTGTGTTAATTTTTTGTGTGCATTTTAAAGTTAATTATTCCTAAATTCACTGTGCTGACACTAGTTTTATTGTTAGTATGTTATTAATAATGCTAAAAAATGTAATCTTTATTTTCCCAATCTCACGAATCGCTATTATCATCACTAACTAAAGCATTTAGCTATTTCTCCAAACAAAACGCATATTTTCCATTCTACTCGCTAAACCTCAATTTCCGAAATATTGATTGATTTTACAATGTTCATGTCATGATTATACTGTCGTAATATATATTTATTTATTAGTTATGTTGTTGAAAATTTTGTGTATTTTGTAGTTCGTCTGGTTCTAACATTATGAAACTTTATCAGTACAATGTCATGCTCGTGAACAAAACCTTGAGTTCAGCATGAAATTGTACGAAAAAAAGTATTTGTAATCTTGGGGCTGAATCTATATGCTACCACTGTCTGTTGTTCTGTAACATCCACAGTTTGACATTAACACCAGCAATAGTCATTGAGAAAAATTGACAATTTCTTGTCACAAATCGTATCCAAATTGGCATGCAATTTTACTATCTACTGAAAGAATGTTTATCAAAATTTAATTGACTTAATTTACTTGAGCCAAAAAAAACAGTAAAATCCCATTTCCTCTACCCTATATTCTAACATGACTAGTATGAATACCCTACAGCGATTGGTCAAAAAGTGCCACGCCCACGAAATCAGACACCGAAAACAGAAATACACCAATGAAATCAAGGATATTTTGTACATAGGGCATTTTTTTACTAATTATTTGTATAACTACAGTAATTAATTCCAAAAATCACTTTTGGGGTGCTTAAAATTTCGAAAAAAATACTATTACCGTAACTCTAAATGATGTTGAAGTAAAGAAGTAAAGAAGCACACATTGAAGGCGGAAATGTTTCACAGATAACTGCATGTAACTCACAGGAAACATATTTCCATTGGCTCCATTGAATCCGTAGGAAAATATCCAAGATTATGTGTCGGAGGTGTGTCAACGTAAAACTATTTTGATTGGTTGTTCCATACCATGTCCATTGACTGTTATTTCAACCATGGCTACTTTAGCATGGATACTTACACAAATATAATGAAAATATTGTCAAAGTATTTCACATAAATATAATGAAAATATTGTCAAAGTATTTCACATAAATATAATGAAAATATTGTCAAAGTATTTCACACATAACAACTAATGCTGACGTGGATTATCAAATTTCTTTTCCCACGATATGGGTGGAGAGAAAAAAGCAATGGCGTCCTTTGGGTTGCATGCAAAGATAACTGATAAGAGCATGTTAATTGATATTCCCAGGTGGAGGTTGAATGCATTCAGCTAGCTCCGAGTTCTGTATTATATGCTTATGATCATGTAATATTACATCATTTAAATCATATTTTTTTTATAGAAATATGTCATGGGTAAAGAGATATAGTTCACTATTTTATTAGTATTATATAGCTATGTGTTATCACCAATATTTCCCCTGTACTGCTAGTAGAACTTGCTACAGAATGTGGAAGTTGTCAGAAATAGATACCGGTAGACATTGTCCATGTATTCTGGGGCTACCATCTGGAGCTTTCTACTTTCGCTTGTACAGCTTATAGTTATTACAGGTTTTCCTTCCAGTATTAGCCACACCACTGTCAGGTCGTAAATACACTCCTCAAAAATTTAAAAAAAATAATTCTGGATTAAATATGTTTTGCTTTAGAAGAATACTGTCTAGGTATAGACACTTTTGCAACATTATTTAATTTTTTTTTTACTAACCTGAGTGATGTTTATTTGGATTATCAATATTAAATACAAATTTCGGCATGAAGTAGATTTTTGTTGTTGTGTTAACACAGGGTAAGAAACCAGATTTCATTTGCTGATCCCTTTTATTTGCTTCATTATGAATTGAAATAAAATTGATTCAAGCTTATAGATTACAATCTCGACTAAAATATCCCAAGACGATAACATTCAGCTCATTTTGCCTAGAATTATGTTTCTTTGATCTAGGAGAGTCAGACATCTTCAGATTAACACACAACATTTTCTTCCTGTGTTGTGTAAACCAATTGTTGTGTTAAAATTATTATTCTTTCTGTGTTTCAGAATTTATCTACCAAGAAGCCTTCCTGACGACGTACAGAACGTTCATCTCTTGCAAGGATCTGATAGATAAATTACTGTACCGATTTTACAAGTTCCAGCACGCGACTGACAAGAAGAGGCTGTCTAGGAACTCGTTTTCCTTGCTGATACGAGTCGTGGATGAGCTAGGGTGAGTCTCATGTATGTAACCTTGACCTCAAATTTGAGTTGACCTTGACCTCAAATGTTTGCTGACCTTGACCTTGAATTCTCCAAATTATTATTTTCAGCTATTTTCAAAGTAAAGTAGCGCTTGTCAATAGCGGTAATTGTTATAAATTACAACTTGTGTTGTACATAAGTTCTAATATAAATCAAATAATCTTGAAAATAAGCCCCCCACCAAAAAGAATAATGGTTGTTTTCTATAGTTCCTTGTTTACGGTTTATCTGATTCTGCGGTGCATAGAGGGGCTGTGCGGTGCCTGGAGGGGCGTTATAACGAGGGTTTGGTGTATGTGTAGGTACATGGAGCTGGAGGACGAGGTGGTGAAGAGCCTGATGGACTTGGTGTACGAGCTAGTCTGCCAGGGGGAGCTCATGCTCGCCAGGATCCTCCGCAAGAAGATCATCGAGAAGTGCGACCAGCGCCAGCGGATCCTCAGCGAGATCAGCAACGCCACCCCGCACGTTCAGTCCATCAACCTCTCACAGAAGTAGGTGTCTGACGTCAAAACTGTGTCATTCATCTTCTTTTAGTGCTTAAAAACAAATAAATAAATACATATTAAAATTTAAATAACGAATCTTAAGAGAAAAAAAGAAGAAGTTATTGTATGTTTCATGTTTATCACATAAAATAGTGCAATAATGGGAGTGTGATAACAGTAGTGTGATAAGGGAGACAACTGTGATTTATTTTGTGAATTCTTATTCTTTTTCAATTTTATAAACAAAATAGTTTGAGTGCAATAACTGGAGTACAATAAGAGTAGTGTGATAAAGGTGTAATTATATAAGGGAGACAACTGTGATTTATTTTGTGAATTCTTATACTTTTTCAATTTTATAAACAAAACAGTTTGAGTGCGATAACTGGAGTACAATAACAGCAATGCGATAAAGGTGTAATTATATAAGGGAGATAACTGTGATTTTTTTTTGGTTGTGGGTGGGGGGGAAGTTCTTATACTTTATTCAATTTTATATACAAAATAGTTTGAGTGCAACAACGGGAGTACAATTACTGTAGTGCAATAAAGGTGTAATTATATAAGGGAAACAACTGTGATTTGGGGGGAGTTCTTTTTTAAACAAAACAATTTGTCTGGCCTATTAGGAAACAAAATCTTATGATACCCTTTTTCATTTCAGCTTACCAGATCTGCTGCATTTCAAGTCTCAAGATATCGCAGAGCAGATGACGCTAATGGATGCAGAGCTTTTCCAGAAGATAGAGGTAAATACATCCTATAAGTATACGTTAAATATACAGGGCGGGTATATGTACAGTAGAAGAATGTTGGGACTTCAAATCCCATTCAGAGAGCCTGGCATCAATATTCACGAAAGTTACATTTCTAATGCGATCTTGAAAGGATGTGCTGCCTATACCATGGCAATGCAGTTATCATCCTTGGTCCATTAGTATCAGCCATACTGGCAAAGTACTGCAACATTCAGCACTACAGATGTTACAGGTTTCCTCCTGCCTTAAACTAACAATCCGTGATATAAGTGAAAGAATCTTGAAAGTGGCTCTAAACCCCAATTCAAAACATAAATTCAGCGCTATGAGACAGAACACTGATAATGGCCCAAGGTCCTCACTTTAATGTTCTGGTTTCAGATCCCAGAGGTGTTGCTATGGGCCAAGGAACAGTCAGAAGAACTTAGCCCTAACCTGACCCACTTCACAGAACATTTCAACAAGATGTCATATTGGTGAGTCCGCTGGTAACATACATTATCCCCTAACCTCAGAGATTACAAAACTTCTTTTAAAAAACAATTCCTTGCTCAACTTGGTTTTGTTTAAAAAATCCTCATGTAATATTTTAGATTGTGCATGAAATTGTACTCCAGTTTTATAATCGCAGGGGACCTATTCTTGAAATGTTCTTACGATCGTACAACAATCTTAACCATTCTTATAGTTTTGCTACGAACTGTTTTTGTGCAAATAAGTTCACAAGAACATTTCAATAATATGCCCCAGATCTGTTTACATGATATTCACCCACTGAATCACCGAAACAAATATATAAAAGAATAATTGTTCAATATGATATGTAAAACATGAAATTGTATGAAATATTATTTCAATATTTTTAATTGTTATAGAATAGTAATTTTTGACTTTCTCATTCTTTTCAGGTGTCGCACAAGAATTCTAACACAAGAAGATCCTAAAGACAGGGAAAAGTACCTCATCAAGTTCATTAAAATAATGAGGGTATTTATTCTAAATGCTTTATCTTTAATTTAAAATATTTTGCTGCTACATATCAACAATTTGTGCAAACTGATCACCATCTTATTGATGTGTAATAATAAGTGCGTAGTACCAGCGGAGTTCTCAGATGTACAGAAACACTATAGGTTGCATGTGTTACAACTTAATGATGTGTAAAAATATTGGATGGTACCAGCGAATTTATCAGATCCACAAAAACACTATATGTTGCAAGTGCTCCACAGTTTGTTAAACTTCTGTAAAACTGTGAAATGAGTAAAATATTCTTTTATATACAAGTAAATATTTGTCAGCATCTGTTGAAATATGTTGAAGGGAGGTAATTTTGAAAATAGCTCTAAAATGTTTTAAGATATTAAATGCGACGTTATTGTTGTTACAGCACCTGAGAAGGATCAGCAACTTCAACTCATACCTGGCGATACTCTCGGCGCTAGACTCGGCGCCAGTCAGACGACTAGAATGGCAGAAACACAATCTAGAGGTCAGTCACGTGACCTCTGCAATGTCACAACGCGTGCAGTCACCAATACTGAATATTTGCGCTATATAAATGTGTGTAATAACAATAATAATAACAACAACAAAAAAGAAAAAAAGAAAAAAGAACAAATTAAAGAAATTAAATAAATAAAATAATAATAACAATGACATGACATGGCATGTATAAATGGTGTACATTTTTCTTCCAGGCATTGAAAGAATTTTGTCAGCTGATTGATAGTTCATCTTCATTCCGGGCTTACCGACAGGCCTTGTCCGAGACGGAGCCACCTTGTATACCATATTTGTAAGTTAACATCAAGGGAGATCATTTGACATACCGGTACCTGTTATTGTCTTCATATACCAACATGGTTTATGGCTACAGTTGGAGTTGTATGAAAGTTACTTTAGAGAAGTCTTCGTACAGGTGAATCCAGAACATTATCAGGAAGTCAGGACCATACCAAAGATGTATGTTTGTTTTACTGCCAATGAGAATTTCAGCAGAGATTGTCGATCATTACATTCGTAAATGTATTTCATTCACAGGGGTCTAATTCTTCAAGACTTGACATTCATCAACATAGGGAACCAAGACCTTTTGCCAGATCAGAATATCAACTTTTCCAAGCGCTGGCAGCAGTTCAACATCCTAGACAGCATGCGCAGGTTTAAGAAGTGGTAAGTCTTCAGTGCTCGCAGCTTTACTGCAACATTCAGCGCTGTCCATGTTGTGGCTTTTCTTCTGCCCTAAACTGACAAGCTGTGATCTAAGTGAAAGAATATTGAAGTGGCTCTAAGCCCAAATTTTAAAATAAATAAAACATAATTAAACTCACTCGCTCACTCATTATTATTATTATTATTATTATTATTATTATTATTATTATTATTATTATTATTATTATTATTATTATTATTATTATTGTCCAGCCTCAGAGGTTGAAAATAAATAATTTAAATATAAATTATATTGGTTGATATAATATTTAAATGAAAGAAGACGCTAAAATGCCAATTTTCCTCTGACTATACATTACAAACAGTGTTCGAAATTACCGCTGGCCCGAGCCATTTCTCCCAATGCTAAAAGTAGAAATTAATGTTTTTTGTAAAAAAAATTTATTTGTATCATTATTCGGGACAGTAAGTTTCCACCGGTAATTTTGAACATTTATTACAAGCCGATTTCGGTGGTGCTACATTTTTGTGTTTACATGTTCTCACGTTATCGTTTGTTCTGTTCCGTAGCAACTTCGACTGCAAGAAGAATGAGAAGATAGTGATGATAATCAATGACTTTGACGAGTACTTGTCCGAGGAACTCTTGTGGCAGATCTCGGAGAGAATCAAACCCAGAGTTGTTCGCAAAAGGATAGAAGTAGACTGAGCTCCCATATTTAGGAATACTCATAAAAAAACATCAGAAAGGATTTTTTAAATATCCACGTGTCTGTATTACATTTTATCTGCTTTAACGTTCGCATTAACAAAAACCAAAGCAGTGACTTGATCCGCCTCGGACTCCAATTCCCGGACTCGGACTCCAATTCCCAGACTCGGACAGTAAAGAAATCCAGCTGAACATTTAACATTGCCATTGGTGGTTAACCCTCTCCCTGCTAGATCAGGCACAACTACTGCTCTTTGTGGCATCTCTGGTCATAGAGAGAGTTAAATCTTTGACATTTGAGGATACCACAGTATTAACCCTCTCCCTGCTGTATTAGACAGCTTATTTTGGCATCTTCGGTTGCCTCCAGCATGGAGAGGGTTAAGCAGAGTCAGATCACCTGCAAGAGAATAAATTGCGGTGAAGATGCACGACTTGGCTGCAGAGAAACCTGGCTGTAGAAATCCTTTACATTTATGCAAAAACCTAACGCCAATCACTGGACTAAGAAATCATGAATGAATCTGCTGTTGTTATACGAGATATGCAGCAGTTTAAATATCCCAACCATCGGTGAAGGAGACTTCTTGCACAAAAACCAACCCTGATGGATTATATTACATGACAACCCATGTGTGCCCATTTATCATCTCTCCGGGTGTCTTTTTCTGAATAGAAAAACAAATTCATACTGTAGTGAATTGCTACGAGATCTTGCCAAAGATCAAGGTGTTTGGAACCGGGAAACCATGTGCGTGTATGTGTGTTGTCCTTAAAGACAATGGTGAACATTAAACACAATGGATTACAGCCCCTTCACGTTCGTATCATTGAGAGTTATCTGTCCTTGTAGGATTGCTTCACTTTCAGTGCGAACGCCCGCCCTGGAAATGTACTTGTGTGTATCGTTGCTGAAATACAAAATGGCTGATAATGTTAATCAAGCTTTTACCAAGACGCATGAAAATGCTGCATTGGATATATTTATTAATTGACTGACTGGCACGCAGCAAAAGTGGCATAATAGACGCTCGTTGAAATCTACCAGGAATCTTCCTATCTATTAAAGTTCCTGCTCGTTGTTTCATCATCAAATGTCGTCAAGATGTCAAATGGAAGTTCCCAGGGCAACATTGTTGAAAGTTTCTACATTTGCTGTGTTGTGTTGCTGATACAATGAAATTATACATACAGGAGAATTTGCTTGCAAATCACGCTAGAGGTTCATTATAGGGTAACTCAAGTTGTGTCTTTGATTTGATGATGCAATTATAGAATTGACAGTGTTTGTTTGCCAGTTACTGTATGTTTTGATTTGTTTTGCATATCGATGCCTGCATAATTTGAGATGTAGAAAATAGTTCAAATTAGTGATAATTGACATTATTTGAACTAGTGTTGTTTGGCATAATGAGCATGTTTTGTTGGATGTTGAATGCTGGAACATATAATGGATTGTGCCCATAACTGCCGAAAGAATATTTATTGAATGTTGTGAGGTGTTTGTTTGTATTTATGGGTATGACATATGTGGAAAGTGATGTTGATAAGCACGTTATGAAGTCTGCACCCCCTGTCGACCAATGCTACCTATGCGAAACTGACTTAAAAACATTAAGGCGCACATTATAACTGCATATGGTTCATTATGCAGCCAATGAACACGAAGAAAGCAGACAAATGTCGACAATAAGTGATGTGATGATTCACAAAGTAGAATGAGAAGCAGTGATAAAAGCAGGGAAACGTAACATGTTCAGTGTTGACGGAAAAAAGAACATTTGCATGTCCCAAATACTTCAGTGGCTGGTCCACACACGAGCAAGGGAGATAACTGCGTGTCTGCTGGCAGACCACAAAATAATATGTGGCTAACTTATTCTTAGCCTGTATTGCATGGTGTGTATTTGTGTGATGTATTCATACTAAGTGTGGATTCTACCACACAGAATATTTCCTCTTTGTGTACAGTGTTATTGTTGATACTAAATTTAACCTTCTCCTTGCTAGAGTTGTCCAGGCATGCCCGATGACGGAGCTCGACTGAGATTTCATCCAGCAGGGAGAATATTGATGGTGTACAGTTTAATTTGTGTACAGATTTTGTGTGTACAGATTTGTTTGTGTACAGAATGTTAACCCTCGTGACAGTGCTTACATTCATTATTTCTTATATTTTAAATTAAACGTAATATCAATTCCTAAATTTATGAATCCAGAGTTCTAAATTCTCAGATTTTTCAAAAGTCTAAATTACCAGCCACAGGCATGGCTATTTTCAGCAGTGAAATCCACTGATTGTCTAGCGGTTGATTGTTTGCACTGGATGTGGCTCGATAACCTTGTTTGCCGCTGAAATCACAATTGTCTGTTGCCATGCCTGGAGCCACGACAAAAGAATATCTTTCCAAATATCTGAAAAATGTCAAATAAGATGTGGGTTTTTTTTAATGACATTTTTATAACAGTTTATCAAAATGATCAAAGCCTTGATGTGTTTGTTCCACGCATGCTTTAGTTGAGTTACATACAAATTTAAGCCCAATGCATGAAACAGTTGGTCCTTGTAGTGAACAGTCTCACTACTGTCTATTAAGTATGTCTTCCTTGACGACGGTCATTCTGTCTAGTGCAACTTTCTTCTATGGCGCTTGACATCTGCCAACCACTGACATATTTCTGTCTGTTGATTATATTTCACAATATAACAATTGTCGCTTGTACCCAAATTTTCATAAAGGTTTTCACGTAGGTTGAACAATGTTGAATGTCAATGTAAGCAACCATACAGCATGTCTGAAATATTCACCCAAAATTCATCGTTAAATCGTGTACACAAATTATTGAGTTTTTGTCGATTATGTGAATTTTTTTATAAAATGTTTGCATATCGTTACATGGATCACAATTTCATTATCAAAAATATATATGATACGACGTACTAAAGTAATTATCATATGACCATACATTGATATTTGTTCTTTGTGTGCTATTGAGTTCTTGAAGCAAATTCTATTATCATGTCATGAGTACAAGGAAACAAAACCATTCAGCTTTTCTGGATCTATATTCAATTCATCACAAGCGTGAATAAAATTGGCTTGTCAATGGCGAGGGAGATTATACAAAATTTCATCAAATTTGAATTTTCAATTTGATGTTGAATTGTACATCATATCAACAAATTTCAAAATGAAAATATAAAGCATAATGTTTTATACATGAATTTGATGAATCTTGGTCTGCGGTGTAAACAGGCCCAGAGATTACAAAATGTTCTGAGTACGATTCCACGCTCTAGCTCCAATTTTATATGTGGATTTGTGAATAAATGTTCCATATGGGTGAAATATTCCTATTGCAATGTAAAGCAGTAATTCAATCAAATTAAGTTCAGCGTAACAAGACTTTCAGGTTATGGGGTGCTCAAAGTGTATTTTGGAGGGGGCTCATAATTTCACCATAATACAAAATATATGTTTATTGAGCAAAAATGTCCAATTCTAGGGGGGGCGCAAGCCGGGTGATCAACCCACACACACACACACACACACACACCACCCCACACCCTTGGATCCGCCCCTGTTATGGTCTTGTTATGTAGTAGATATGAGAGCCTCAGAAAATTATACCCAGTACTGTAGTGTCATATTCTTTAAAGCATAGCTTGCATTGGCTGGGTATTATAATACATGTATAATATTCTGTACTTTTTAAGAACTATGTCTGTGAGCTAACTGTACAATGCAGCTTGGAGCATAATATAAGAATGTTCAGTGAGTGAATGAGTTGGGATTTTCCAGCCTTTTTTTCAGTGATCTCGTGGCGATGTGGTTAAAAGAGGAAGAGAGCCTACAATATATATGAGAAAGTAAAACACATAGACGATGATAGGTACATAAACCAATTGTAAAGTATGCATATTGACATTGCACTCGATCCATCAAGTTTGATGATCAACAAATAAGGAATGGGCTGTTTGCCATGATTTCCCCAATTGGGATTTGAACTCTAGATATGTTTTTGTAGTCTGACAAGCTAGCCACTGTGCTAAGCTGAATTTCCTTTGCTGTGTTCACTGAATATCATAAATAAAACTACCGGTACATTAACTTGCAAAAAAAATCTCTTGTGACAGATTTCATAAAATTTGTTCCATGTCTATTGGAAATCAAAATATATTCAAAATATATTAAGATATTAACTATTGACATAATTGGTGACTTGGACATCTACTGTATTTAATGATATCAATACAGCAGATAGTAACTTATAGTTATTAATCATATTGGAGATTGAGACTCTCACAGAAGTCATGTAGACTGTAGTAGTATTATTAGTCAATGATATCAATACAGCAGATAGTAACTTATAGAAATTAATCATGTAGGAGATTAAGACTCTCACAGAAGTCATGTACATGTAGATTGTAATTGTAGTAGTATTTCTGATATCTTGGAGAAAATGCCATCATGAAAAAAATAAGTAAATGATCAAGCAGAGTTCCAAAGGTTTCTCTCTCGGCAAGCTTGGCATATTATATTGACATAATGCAATTCAAGTGTATATATGACCTGTATTTATTGCTTGACAAAGCTTGGCAATAATGGCCTGCTGATTTTGTTATTGGCTTATTCAGTCAGGTCTTGCAGAAATATTGTAATTTTAAAAATATTTTAATTATTTGTAAATTTCATATTTTGGAGTGTCATTTTTCATTTGTATATTCTACAAATACAAATGTTTATTTTGCAATATATTGAACATTACAACATTTATATAAATTTGCAAAATGTATTTTTGACAAGCCATTTTTTGTGGTTATTGTAGATTTAAATCATATGAAAAGCATATATATAAATCCTGTAATTACGGTAAATACATTTAAATATATAGGTAATTTATTTTTTAAATCCAAAATAATGCTTTAAAACTTGCATATGTAATATTTTTCCCCCATGCATGTAATGCCATCAAACAAATTAAATCTTATTATAAAGGCCTGACTGAATTTGCGAAATTAACTTCACCTGATTCAATGGAGTGAAACTGCTTGTGGACTGGTGTACATTGTATGCAATTTTCTCCTTATACTATTTATTATCTCCACTGTGCAATGGTGTGCTTGTATTACCTGCCAATATGACTAAATGTCCTTCCAGTACCATGTGACTTTGTTATCTGTTTACCATCATGTTCATGAGGGACGGACCATCTGCCTACAGACTCCAGGCCTGCTGAGGGAAACAAACTCAGTGCTGTAACTTGAATGAGATTGAGATTTTACTAAAGTTACAGGGAATGAGAGAGTTAATGGGAGAAATCTCGGCTGAGCATCATCTCAAACTCAAGTTTATTTCGAGAAATCGGGTCCAAGTTATACAAAATACAGCAGCACATATCATTTTCTGAACTTTTTGAGTATACTTTTTGAATACTATGAACACTACTTTGAATTGAGCCTGAAATCGTACTAAATTTGTTTTTCTTATTCTCGGGGCTATATCTTCAAAATGTGGACAACTGCTGAAAACTCCACTGGCTGCCAATATCTTAACGGATCACTACAAGGTCCTGCTGTATTGCCAAATATCTACACAACCTTGCACTATCCTACCCATCCTCGCACCCCAGGGGTACCTTTAATTACGTTCACACTTCACTGTGGTACTATGCAGCGAGTCCTGAGCGT
>JAVCKZ010130001.1:0-21849 GCA_034780755.1 Lepetodrilus elevatus
TGATGCTTCAAAGACAAGATATATAGCGGCACGTTCCCCTATTTCATATAAAATATGATTATTTTTGTAACTATCGAGTGTTGGCAATCAAGTACATCACTAAATAACAACTTGTAGGTGGATAAATCAAGCGCAATTAGTCTCAGATCATAATTCGTTTGTCCATTATCCAGGTCTATCAGCTGTGATATTATGCCTTTAAATATCACAAAATATTGAAGTAATTGTCATGGCAAATAGGTACATGTATAGATAAAGTTTATCTTTCTATCCTTACTGAAGACTTTGGCAATAAATGCATCAGTGTTTGAAATAGAGGGGGTTCTGCATGGTGGTCATTTGAACATCTGCAATGTTAACTTTCTCACTGCTGAATAAAATCAAAGTATTCTATTACTGCATGTGATCGAGCAAGTTAAGTCACCTTCGGCAGGGAGAGGGTTAAAGATATCTCTGTGACCCCTGAAAATTACAGATCTGACCTCCATTAACATTGGGCCTATAATGTTTCTGAATTTCTAACACTCTGCGTCAATACCCCAATTTGATAGATTAACTTAGTAAATACTTATAACATTTTAATACTGAGATAGTCAACACCAACTTAATGTAATAAACAATTAAGATGGTAGAAATTATGGTGAACCTAACATAACTATTATAGTACATAGAGCAAACAATGCTTTAGGCATGTATTAAGAGAACGTAAACAATGCCATAAACTAAAGTGCTATCTACTCTCCGCTTATCATGAAGAATACATAATATTGTCAGTAGGCTATGGAGGCCGAAGTACTCAAGGTCAGGTCATGGCCAGCTTGGGTCAATCTATTTATATTCCAATGGCTTAAATTTCAGGCAATCTAGTATCTGAGTCAAGTTTGTTGCCCAGAGTGAAGCACCAAGCTTGGAATCCAAGTTGGATTTGAAAAAGAAAATCAAAGGGCTATTGTCAGCATTGATAGTCCAATCAGATACAGCCCAATAATATTATGTAGCCACATTTACTTTTCAGTCATCACAATGTCTGAATTTGCAAGACACATTTTGATTGATTAGTTTCAAAACAGGTTCTGTTGTGAAGACAACTCACTTTTCCACCAAGTGGTCCGTGAAACAGAACCTGAGCCATGTAGTGGTGTAATGGTATGCTTTTACAGGAATGTGAGAACAGGAATATCAGAGAGCAGGAATTTCAACACTTTCCTCGATTTCTGCAAAACAAATATATTTTGGACTTGTAAAGGTTTGAATTTCTAATTTAAGTATTATATTCACCTGATACAGTTCCGGTCGCCATCCCATGGCAGGAGTTGTACGATGCGGTTGCCAGATGACCAGGCAAAGTAGGAATAATCAGATGCCCAAGCGCATGCCCATGTCTCGAAGCCTTGTCTTGACCCAGGACTGCCCACTGACCGTAGGTGTTCTACAACTTGGGCACGATCTGAAAAATACCACAATGTTACATGATCTGTAAAACACCACAATGTTACACAATATGTAAAACACAGCAATTCTTACATGATCTGCAAAACACCATAGCATTAATTACACAATCTGAAGCACCACAATGTAACACAATCTGAAACACCATAACATTACCCAATCTGTAAAACAACCATAATGTTACACAATCTGTAAAAACCACAATGTTACATGATCTGAAACATTACAATGTTACCATGGTTATATGATCTGAAACATCACAATGCTACACCATCTGAAACACCACAATGTAACGCAATATGAAACACCACAACACTACACAATCTGAAAAACACTGCATTGTAATGTTACACAATCTGAAATACACCACAATATTAGACATTACATGATCTAAAAAACACACACTAAAACGTTATATGATTTGTAAAACACCACAATGATAGCTACGATTATGTGAAAAACACCAAAACACATATTGTTACACAGTCTGAAAAACACCAAAATGCATATTGTTACACAGTCTGAAAAATACTACAATGTATTGGAATAATCTGGAAAATGTATGCCCAATTTTGGTCCAAAAACATCTGATTATCGGTACATGATCTGATAAACACCACAACATTTTAAACAATCTGATTTTAAACAACAGAAGGTTCTGCATATTTCCAACCCTATACAAATTACAACACAGCATGGGTGGGACAGTGGGAAATCGTCGGAGTGAAACCTAAAGGTTCCCCAAGTTCAGACCCGCTACAGAGACTCAGCATCAATGTTCGCGGAGTGTACGGTACGCCTTTCTGATGCAATCATAGATTCATGATAGGATGCACGTACTGTACTGTCTGCACAATCGCAGGGCAATTATCGTCCTTGGTTTGTCAGTACCAGCTAGTGCTCACAGCTTC
Organism: Lepetodrilus elevatus; assembly: GCA_034780755.1. Taxonomy (NCBI): domain Eukaryota; kingdom Metazoa; phylum Mollusca; class Gastropoda; order Lepetellida; family Lepetodrilidae; genus Lepetodrilus; species Lepetodrilus elevatus. Next base: position 2,361 of record JAVCKZ010130001.1, read on the forward strand.
GCTGCAATACTCGGCACTCCGGACATAAACTTACAAGACATGAAATTACCGGTAATGTAATAATATTGAAATTAACTTTAAACATGAAATACACTACTTGTGCAACATTGCAGGATCTGTAAAACACCATATATACAACATTACACAATCTGAAGAACACCATGTGCAACAAATAAATTTAATAAATCAAATATAAAATTACAAGCAAATATATTCTGAAAAGGACAATATTTGCATGTTCTGAAAAACACCATATACTAGTATGCGACATTACACAATCTGAAAAACACCATACACAACATTACACAATTTGAAAAACACCATACTGATATATGCAACATTACACAATCTGAAAAACATCATATATAATATGCAACATTACACAATTTGAAAAACACCATTACCGGTATATGCAAAAATTACGCAATCTGAAAAACACCATACGCAACATTACACAATCTGAAAAACATCATACACAACATTACACAATCTGAAAAACACCATACGCAACAATAAACACACATGCACACTATTAGCATTACTATTTATGCTCATCAGCTTATGCATTGATTCCCAGTACCGTAAAAACATTTCAAATGTGCTATTTTTCTTCTTAATAAATTATTTAAGAATGATATTGGGTGATAAATAGAATCTCACCCGAGTGTGTTTTGATATTGTTGTTATCCTACTCGTTACTTATTGTTACTTGTTAAAAGTTACTTTTATCAACTCGTAGGATAAAAACGATATCAAAACACACTCGGGTGAGATTCTCTATATAATGCATTACAATGAGAATTAAAAAATACTGGTAATAATAGTTTATGGTCTTTCGGTATCCAGTTAGCACTCAAGGAGGAACCTCAGATATATACAAATTTTGCTAATATAATATATTAAATTTAACTTACTCAAGATGTGTAACGTGTTGCTCCATGCAATATCATGTATACGCAAACATGAATCATTTTTGTTCATATTCAGACTTCTTGGTTTTGCATGTTGTTTCTAACCGTACTAATATGAGCCTATTGCGTCTTTGCATGTATTAGCCTTTCTAAATATTTCCAAGATTATTTTTAAAATCCTTTTTATTCATATTCAGATTTTTTTAAATTGATGCTCAACACTGTTCATCGTTTGTATTTATAAATTTCTTTAACCTTTCTTTGTGTATGGTACGTGCAATTTGAGCTTCCTTTATCATGTTTATAGTGAACATATGCTGATAATTGCATAAGCACAAAGCATGACGAAAATACGGGATTTGTTTGTGATATGCAACTGAAAAGTGCACAAATGTAACTAGTAAGCAGGTAAGCAAGAGTCATCTTGACATTTTACGGTTATCAAAAAGGAAATGCGTGCTAGAGAAGATTCCCATGACTGGCGTGATACAGTCCATAATCGTATATTTCAGTGGCAAGAAAAATAAAGGCATAATAAAGGATGTATATAAAATGGAAATATGGATAGAGAGATGTTGTAAAAAATATTATCAGTACTACTTTGTCAATTTCTGGTAGAGAGAATTTAATTTACATTCCACTGCAGTAAGGAATTTAATTATTTTTTTTAAATTTATTTTTTTAGTTGGGGTTTAATGCCACTTTCATATACTAGTATCACACACAGCATATTGGAAATAATTTATTTAATTGGAGTTTAGAGCTGCAATATGTTTTTTAATTGTGGTTTAGAGCTGCATTCATATACATCAAGGCTTGTCAATTTATACTTATTAAAGTATAAAACAAAATGAATAATTTCAAAATATTGTATACATAGCCACAATATAATTGCAATAAATATATTGGCTTACTTTAGATAGCCAGCATTTCTGGACAAATACAAATAATTACTATACGATGCTAAATTGAAATATTCTCCTAAACAAAATATATTAGAATGCAAATATGTTTCTAATACCACTTAGCAAGATGGTCTTAAACATATCAAGAAGTTACCATTTACCCAATGCATAAATTCAAGTATCAACTCAAATGGTAGTATCATCTTACTCATCATGTCCAACATGTTTTTAAAATCTAAATTTAGCACTATCATTTAGTGCAGCAGACTGTCGTAAGTGTTAAATTACGTGCTAGGGTCTAAATATCATAAAATCCATGTATGTACAAATGTGCATCATTCCGTCTTATAACGGGGATAGAAAGTATATAACAAATGTTATTGTAACTGCTATATTTACATTATTTACTACGTTTTTCAGCATTATTTTTAACTAGCCATATTTTCTTAAGAGAATTGCATCATATTAATCATTAATGGCTACACATTACTACAAGGGTGGCAAATAAGAGTCTTGAAACCAGGTCATTATACGGACAGTGTACTGTAAATGACCTATATTCTTGCGAGTGGGAGGATAAAACAATACAGCGTTGTTTTACTATTTATATTATTTAGTAATTTCAAAATATATAACCGTGACCAAAACAAAATTCCAATTAAACTTTTACACAGCTACTACAAGGAACAGAACAACAAAACATGTTCGTTGTTCCGTACATCTCCCAAACATCGCGTTATATCGAGTAGACGTGGTGGACCCAAAGTGCCATGATGATGTCGAACATGTTAGTTTCGATTTGTTTACATTTTACGGAATCGTACGCGGAATCTCTTTTACTTACCTATGTCGTCTGGTTCAGAGTAATGGAAGCTCTTGGAGATTGTTTGTCTCATGGGGGACGTGGAAGCAATCTTTGTATACAAATGTTATCCACAACGTGTAAGGTTCCGCAATAGTTGGCGAATATTTGGCGCAGAGCCAGTGTTTTTGTTACACCGTTAATTCACAAGAATTTGGGCGATGTTTTTAATCGCCTGTTATATTATATGTAAGTTGGTATCTCTACTAACACGTTGCTATGTCCCAACAGGCGACACGATCAACGTAAATCGACTGTATTTCGACAACAACGTGTGTGAATATCTGCCTTCTTCTCCTTCTTCTTCACTGGGTCAGTAATGTTGGCGATAAGAATAACGCAATCTGATTGGCTGCGTTGAACACACCTTCTGTCAATCATTCACGCATAACAATGCGGTGTGTATATTTTTACCATCGTCCACGTGCGAGACGGAACGTCGGGTCGCCGTTTACTGGACATGACAACGTAATATTACACCGCAGTAAGAAAAGCATCTGCACCGCGTCGGTAGGTGTGGCTAAATATAGGATGCACGCAGTTGTATCGCTGTGTTACTATATAGTGTTGTACTAGATATTTTGTGTGACCTGTCTATAAAATACATTTGCCGCCAGTGACCGAGTTTATAACTGGAGCGGAACGGTACTGCGTCATTGATTGGCTTATATTTTGGACATGTAGGCCTACCTGGATTCTTAGTAAATTCATGTAATATTTCATGTTCATTCATTTAAATACCCATATCTTACATGCTTGACGTTAGTCCCCGATAACATCGCGACATTACCTCAGCCCGACGTCGCGATGCTATCTGGGTGTTTTTTTTTCGGATCCTTTAAATTTATTGTCAAAGACTTTATTATAGTTATTTCGTGATTTAAAAAAAAAAGATTTATAATGTATGTATGTATGTGTGTGTGTGTGTAACATTTAAAAATCATTAAAAATACAGTAGACCTCGGATATACCGGCCTCGGATAAACCGGACACTCGCATATAACGGACTGTAAGGGACGGAATGTAAGGGACTCAGTGGTACGACTTAAACATATAATACGCACAGGCAACGTTTTCTAGCAATTCCTTCATAGTTCAGTTGATGCATCAAAGACAAGATAAATATATATTCATATAAAACATTAATATTTTGATAACTATTGAGTACTATGGACTAAGTACATCAGTAAATAACAACTTTTGGATGGATAAATCGAGCATAATTAGTCTCAGATCGAAAATTTGTTTGTCCATTATCCAGGTCAATTAACTGTGATATTATGCCTTTAAATTAATAATATTTAAATTATAATATTATTTATTATTTAGTTTATTATTGTTTACAGATTCCAATCACAGTATGCAGAGCTAACATCAAGCATGGTGAAGCGATCTCCACGCGTCTTAGTTGTGAAGGAGGAGACGCCGAGTGAGGAGGATTCTCCAGCAGGTCCTGTCCTCAACAGGAAGGTCAAGGCCAAAGGAGAAGAGCCGAAACCGACCAAGTCCACGTGCAAGACCAGACTTAGAAACGGTGACAAGAGTTTGGAGGCAGGAGCTGAGAGTGAGAGTTCCCCTAAGAAGAGTTCCCCTAGGAAGAGTAAGACGGATGGCGGAAGCAAGAGTCAAGATACCTCGTACGAATGCGATTTTGATGACGGAGATAACTCCGATGGCAATAATGCTGAATCCCGTACAGGGACTCCTGAAGCAAAGGCAACAGATGGAGATCTGAAATCACCGGTGAAAAGGGGTAGAGGCAGAAAGTCCACTAGACGAGGTAGAGCTGCCAAGTCTAACGTTAAAACGCCTGAGAGAGACGGCAGCAAAGATTTGGATGAGCAGGAAGATCTGGAGGACTCGTTTGATGCTACAGTTCTAACTACGTCCACGCCTGTGTCCTCCCGAGGCAGGGGTCGGGGACGAGGTAGAGCTGCAAAGTCTAACGTTAAAACGCCTGAGAGAGACGGCAGCAAAGATTTGGATGAACAGGAAGATCTGGAAGAGTCATCTGATGCTACATTTCTACCTACGTCCACGCCTGTGTCCTCCCGAGGCAGGGGTCGCGGTCGAGGCAGGGGGCGTGGTCGAGGCAGGGGGAGGGGCAGAGGCAGAGGGAGGGGCACGCCAGCAGAGGGCAGTGACAGCATGGAAGACGAGGTCGATGAGGTCAGCACGAGAACAAGCTCCAGGAGGACCATCAAGAGATACAACATCGTGGGGCTGATGTCTGATAGCATAGAGAACGAGGAACAGGGTAGCGATGACAGCGCCAACGAGAAGCAGCCGAAACGTCAAAAGGTAGACGATTCAATAGATGACGATTCCATGGATGATTCGTATGGGAAGAAGAAGGCGGTAGTGAAATGCAACCTGCAGAATCTGGAATACACAAAACCAAAGAGAGGACGCCCTAGGAAGTCTGAAACTCAAACTGTTCTCATCAAATCTCCCGGAATAGTGGTATGTAGGAATAGTAGTATGTAGGAATTGTGGTATGTAGGAATAATGGCTGGGGTTATTTGGTTACTGTAGAGTCTCATGCAGTACTCGCCTGTACGAAGCAGTGTAACTCTAATAGGTAACCTCATCTCCAACCCTGACCATAGACTCCTCATTACAAAGGTTGGCTATAAGATTACCTGAGAGTTAAGCCGTTTCGTTCAGGAATGCCCCGTCCCCGAGATTACAAAAACTTTTAATATACGATTTCATGCTCGAGATCTGATTTTATATGGGGATTTGTGAAAAAAACTTTCAGTTGAGCATGAATTAGTATTCAGAAAGGTTTCGTAGTCGCGGGGGCCAGATTGCTGCAATTGGTTAGAATAATAAACTACACATTATGATTTATCTACACAAGCTAAATGTTGTGATGCCCATGTATCAATAAATAGGAGTAATTCCTTAATATTATCATGCTTATTGCTATCATATAAATTATGAACTTTAAAGATCATGTGTAACTCTCTGACAAGAGAGAGGATGTGATTTATTGCACATACCCGTATCTGATAAGTATATAAATAGGAATAATTTGTCTTATTTCTCATGTTGCTATCAATGTCATATGAATTATTAACTTCCAAGATGTGTAACTCTCTAGAGGAGATAGATAATTTATTGCAGAGTTTTTGCTGCCCATCGGCAATATGTCCGAAATTACATGTTTAAAATACATATTATTATCAAAATATCCGAAATTCTTTTACTCAGTTTTAGTCATTCGGGACAATTGTCTGAAGCAAAATGTATTGCAGTAAGTAATGCAGTACGTTTGTCTCTCTGTAGGTCTCCACCGTGTGTGAGCGGTGCACCAAGGACATGAAGACATTGGCCGGACTCAAGCTGCACCTCATGAACGTCCATCAGGCTCTGGTCAGACATTACGAATTATAATCAGCAGTTCTCTCAATGAATAAAGCATTTAGAGATATAGGCATTATAACATTGTAATGAACAATGTGTATCATAAGTAGAACATTATTTTATTGTTGGTGAGATAAGCTTTTTTTGTTTCAATTAAGGATTGACTGGAATATCTTTTGCGTTCATCGAGGTATGAATGTAAAAACCGATGTGCAAACTGTATGAATCTGCGAAGCGGTTCACACAAAAGTTTGCACATCGGTTTTTACGTTCATATTTCGATGAACGCAAAAAAATATTCCAGTCAATCCTTATAAATAACATAACGAATTGGTGGGGAATTATTTGATTCAATAGTCTGACATAATGCATCAATGATTTTAGCAGCGCATTGATATTTTGCTGACGTCCAATATAGATGACGTCATATATAACGTGACTAATTTCTAAGCATTGATATTGCATGTCAGTTCTATACGAGAGTCGCCTGGGTGTTTCAGTGGGCTAAGGACTGTCCGGAAGGGAAGACGGACAACATCGCCCTGCGGCAGATCATGAAGGCGCTGGGCAAGCTGAACTGCCCCATGTGTCGTAAAGAGCTCCACCACTACAGCTACTTCATTCACCACCTCAAGTGGTGCGGTCGTGAGGTAAGGTCAGAGGTCGGGGGGTCAGCAGAGGTGTGTTCAAGATAGAATACATGAATACAATACTTTTTCCTACATGTACAGCCTCCAGACCCGTAGTGAAAAGTATTAATACGTATTCATACGCGCGTTGCTGAACGGCTTCTGCAGCAATACATAGCAATACATATCGATACGTATTCTAGCTTGAACGCACCTCAGTTACTCCTCAAGTAATGGTAGTCAGTTTCTGTAGCAGGAGCAGATATTCAGAGTGGGAGAGACGAGGGCTGAGTAACAAGCTAAATTGATGAATTATCAATTGGTACATATACCTGTCCTTCATGATATTAATTCAAAAGGACATAATATGCTTCCTGACGTTCCCTGGTCTGAATTGTTGAAACAAGAACACTGTTTGGTATTCCTGACAATACTTCTGGCAATATGGTCACAAGTGTTTTCTGGCTTTCATCAGGGAACATAATGAAACAGAGCCATGCCAATCCTGAGATTTGAACCATAGTTGCTGGAATGCGAGTCCAATGCTCTACCGACAGCCAAATAGAAATCATGGATCCCGAAAGTTTTGAAAATAAATATTGTTTACAATTTTTTTTTTTAAAGAGTAACTGCTGGTAGAGACCAGTAGGATCATCTTGTATCACACCAGGCTACAATTCATACAGAACATAGTCATAGGGCATTTCACCCTTTCATGAAACTCGCTCATCACACATGAATGAAATATTCCTTCCGTGACTTACAACAATAATTCACTCTTCATTGATACAAGAACTTCATGAAAGAGTGTCCTAGTTTTTACGTCGCGTATGGGTGAAATATTCCTGCTACGACCAAAAAAAACACACTAATTCAATCAAAAACCTAGTTTTTACACCATCGGCATCAAACACTGTGTTTTTTCCCCCCAGGACGAGACGACGATGTGCGAGCTGTGTCACCGGCTCCAGAAGTCGATGTGGTTCCACATGCACGAGCAGTACCATAGGAAGAAGCTGGTGGAGGAGGAGAAAGCACGGGCAAGGTCGGAGGCCAGCAAGGCGGCCAGAGAAAATGGCGAGGAAGTCGAAGATGAAGACGGACCGAGGAGGCAGAACAAGAGGAAGTCGGCCAAGAAGTCAGTGTTCACGTCGTATCTTGGCATTAGTCATGTCGTCCTTGTTTCTCGAACCTCTCATATTTACCACAAGACCATAAGGACTCTCATAGCAATCTCTAATATAATACATGAGCCGATGGGGATCGTACACTTACAAGAGCACTATGGTTTCATAGCGGGTATGAGAGCTTTGAGAAAGGATACCCTAGCTGTTGGGCGTGTGGTCACAGTGCCGTTACGATTGGCTTGTCAGTCAATGCTGGCAGGTTTACTGAAATACTAAGTGCTGCAGTTGTTGCAGATTTACTCCTCATGGTTACTAGATTATGTTGGAAACATGAGAGTTTCTGTCACTGTCATCTCTATTCAAGAGGGGGGGGAAATAAAAAATGACGTAATAAAGCACTCCATGCTAATGCTTGTGCGAAGCTCTAAATGCTACATTATTATTATTTATCCTGATCAGTGTGCACTCATTTCAACTTCTCAACTCCCTGGGAGGTATATGACCATCAACATTTATCTAGTTTTCTCTCCTTTGACCAATCAGGGCCATGGAGACACTGGCAGAAATCAGCGCCAGTGACAGCAAGATACTGAAGAGCGGACGACGAAAACCCAACTCTGAAGGCGACGACACTGACCACGAGGACAGCAGGAGCGATAATAGTTTTGAGAATAAAGAATCCGGTGACAATGACGATGATGATGAAGATGAAAGCGATGAGTACGATGAAGAAAAAGATATTAAAATCGTCAGTAAGTATTTTTCTGTTGGCAGTTACTAATTTTAGGTGTGGAAGATATAATGTATGTTACCGTGTTAGATTTTTTACAAAGATACATTTTTTAACTAGACATGATTGTCTTAAAACGTCTCATTCCAGAACGAAAAAGTACATATTCAAAGAATATTACTTTCGCTGCCGTGTATGAGAAAACAGATTTCTTCGCCAAGGTATTTGATGCAAAGACCAATGAGATTAATGACGTCATCTTCCCCAAATTAACACCACGGAAAGCGAACTGGAAGGAGCTCTCAGACAGGTTGGTAAAGTATAGCAGGGTCATAGCCCCTAGATTACGAAACCTTTAGAGTACGATTTCATGCTCAAGGGATCTGTGAACAAAAAAGTTTGATTTGAGCATGAAATTGTACTAAAAAAAGTCTCGTAATCTCGGGGCTGTTCTGTTCAAAACTACGGAACGGTAACGTAACCTTAACCCCCAGCCTTAGCACTGGCGTAGTCTATGGTTACGGTTGACGGTTATCTCGGAGATGGCATTACAGAATGGAGAACCTCGGAAAACAAACAAAGACCTGGGCCCGTTCTACAGAATGGTCGTAGCGCTACGAGAGTCGTAACTCCTATGCTTTAACATGACTATCGTAGCATTACAATTGTTCTATGGAACAGGGGCCAGATATGTTTTTATGTTATCATTAATTGATTTATATAATCCAAGAATAACTTCTCTGATCGAGTGGCGGAACACTTTTTTAGAATGAATATCATGGAAGTTCCACATTATCAGTTACTATAATAAAGAAGATACTTTACAATTCTAACATAAAACTTTTTTCATGGGCATTGTAAAAGATTTAGCATATATAGCTAAGTAATCATGACATCTGGCCTGCGTTTCGCGAAAGGGGTGTATAGTGTAATTGAATGAGATTCTCGTTACGTAAACATCGCCACTTCCTTTTTCAGGTCAGTTCATTTAATTTTAAGGTTAACATAGATTTGTATCACATATTAATTCAAAGTAATCTATGTATATTTATAACTTTATGTAGCCGATACCCACTTTGTTGTACATAGTTTTTATCCCGTATTTTGAGCCCAGCGTTCTGCTGTGTCACAGTGATCTTGTTATGACAGAAACCGTTTTGAGATGTCGTAATCTGTGCTAGTTGCTGTTGTTAACTGATAATACACTCTTGTATAAGATTGTAAGTTTGGATTAGACTTTGTTGGTAGTTAGTAGTAATTTATATAATCCGGTCTACAAGATTGTACATATTTAGCTACCCAAATTGTATATTATTACCCAACGATGTTGTGTTAGAGTTACCGTTGCCATGCAACCTTCAAGCTTGAAAGAGCCAAGGTGAATGCTTGCAAGAGGTAGTGGGATGCGTATCTTTAGAAGTTTAGACCGTGAAAGGGGACATCTAGTTTACCTACCTAGTCAATAGTGTATCAGAAATGTATTTGTAAACTCTGTCCCCCTTAAATATGTGTAAATAAATTGAGGCGCGTCACGTCAGTTGGATCATCATCAGAGAACATATCCCAATCATAACCATATCCATATTGTTCACCACTCCGCATTCCCATTCTTAGTTACGCTTCCCTATACACATCACCACCTATACCCATAGCAATATGTTAAGCATCCCTGTAATATAAATAGCAACCATTAGGAATTACTAGTGTTTGTTGGCCGTATATGTTGAGAGATAGCTGAGCATTTCCAATAATAAGTGTAGTTTGCCTCGGTTTATTGTCTCATAGTCCGCCATTGCTCCTTATTTACTTCTACTTGTCTGGCCTTGTATTCCTCGCGGTTAACGATTTTTTTTTTTTAATTCTTCACTTGTGTGTGTACATGCATGTTATCAATAAGAGAACTGCATTTGTAAATAAACTTGTGGCGAAGTTGAACTGTGTTATCGACTACTTATTGAGGAACAACAACTACTACTACCAGTCGTGGACGAACCCGCTTGATGGCGAAAACATCACAGTGGTGTCAGAAGTGGGATGTCTATGCAGTCAATGACATCCAGTGATCGGATCATACTGGAAACTCATCAGGCCTACATAACAACAGCAAGACCCAGTTTTACAACGGCTAGTGCATGAAGGCTAGTATTTTTGGATTCTTTACCTCCAAAAATTCAGCCTCTCAGTGACCTCATCAGCTTCGACAGCGTCATTTCATAATGCTAATGGACAAACCCTGTACAAACAACTACGAGAAGAATGCATCCAAGCCTATCTTCTCAACCGTGAAGTCACGTTAACAAATCAACGTCGACCTAACCTTCTGAAATGGGCCAGGACTATACAAGTTTGGTCAGACATGAATCCGAACGAGAAACTGGAGAAACAGATTTGAGAAGGTTTGCGGTGCCAGTTAATCAGCAAGACTTGAAAAATGGACCAAAAAATGCACTTTTGGTGGAATGATACCATATTCCAGCCAACATCCAGGTCATCCTCTGATGTTTAAATGTATTTATGAACTGATGAGAAAATGCCTGAATTAATACTAGGGCTGATCAGGCACGCTATTGCAGCAGTATACTACGGTACGCCAATATGTGGACATTAGAGCAGATGAATACCAATAACCATTCTATTCGTATAATTTGAACATATTGAAACGCTGAAATGTGACACACCTAACTCTTTGCACAAATGCCAAATAAATTGCATAGTATTGAACAACTTGTATTTGTACACAGAAAATGACCAGATCGGTATTCAATTAATACATTTGAAATGATCATTGTATCTATTTTAGATTTTAAGCAATAGATACTAGATAGTAATAGATACTTTCCTTTGGACGTCAGTATATATATATTTCTGTCTGTTGTCTTCTAGGAAGATGTCAGACCGAGAATATGTGTGCAACCTATCTGGATGTGCAGAAGTATTTCCTCTGAAGAAATCCTACAAGGACCATCTGACTACCAAGCACCGGGCGATGGCCGTCCTTTGTGTGTTCTGTCCAGAAACAAATCTTTACCGGAGACCCCATCTCTTTCGGCAGCACGTGCAAGACGTCCATCCAGAGACCTATGGAGTGTTTGGGACGACGGGGCTTAAGGATGGAAACTGCATCTGGTTGGCGATAGATCCACAGAGTTTTCGACTGGCTTGTGGAGATGTCGAGCAAGGGCCTGTTTCGGTGAAGTTGAGGGAGGCGGCCCTGGAGTGGTCACGGAAGCAGGTGGAGCCCTACAAGACAACAGAGGATTGGTTAGGGAGCTGGGAAGCTCTTGGTGTCCCCCGCCCCGTGGTCTTAGATGATCTGGACGTGGAGTGCGATACAGAGAAACCCGAGATAGATCTATACTGCGAGCTAGAGACCATATGGGTAGATGTCCAGAAATCCGGAGCTACGGTGACCCTTGGCCCAGCTCGAGGACAAGTGTTCTGGGAGGTACACTTTACAGACGCCGCCCTGAAGGACCCCAGAGTGTACGAGTCACTGGCACAGCGACTGGCCAGGGTAATTGGAAAGGACACTCCCTACATACCCGAAGATAGCACAGCCAACCCGGTGGAAGGGGCAGACTTTCTACAATGGAGGGCACGGCTGTGCAAGATCCTTCAACTGGAAGTAAGCAGTTGCGACTGGATTAAGCGGCATTCATCGCCCTTCCAGAGTCTTGTCGACTGCGAGACGCTGTCCATCAAGGAGGAGGTAGCTTCACCAACAAGGACAGACATCCAGACATCAGATCGTACAGCCAAGCCATCCACCTCTCAAGACATGCCACGCTCCCCGAAGCAGATGACCACCTCTTCAACATGGTGCCACCCAGCCTCCCACAAATCTACCCATGCTTCCAGGGACCTGTCGCTGGACCCCAACTTTATAGAGCCATCCACCTCTCAACACGTACCACATACTGCGAAGCAAACCTCCAACACTCCATGGACATCAAGCGTCTCCACCTCCCAGAAGATGTCCACCTATGTGCCGAGCCGGAGTTCCTCCTCCAATCCAGGGAAGCATCATGCTACAGGAAACTCCCACGACGAGTCGGGCGCTACAAAACGAGACCGTCGTGAATCACGTTTGATGTCAGATGCAGCTTACCTCTTGGAGTATGGCTGCATGCCGCTTCTACCACCCGGCCGTAGGAAGTGGGACGACCAACAAATTATCTTACAGATAAATGGCGCAACTGTGTCATGGCCTCCAACTGGATGGAAGCAGTGCCTGCCACAGGAGAGAGTAACACAGATGGACTTCGCGGCAATGACGCTCGAGAACGGAGTGTGTGGACGGATGCCTTGCATCACCCAGGAACAGTTACGGGACAAATACAACATGTTAGCGCTGCCCGAGACAGACTGGGAAACTGCCGAAGCAAACATGCTCGTGCCCCATAAGGCAAGAATGTACCTGTCAAAGACTGTGACCATGATTGCCAGTGGAAAGATCGACAGCAAGCATGAAGAGGACCTCGTGGAGCAGTTGTTGGCAGCCAGGAAGCAGAGGAACGGGGACACCGATCTCGTAGTGGATGCCATCAGATGCGTCGGAATTAAGCTCTGTCTGGACTATTCAGATTAACCCTCTCCATGCTGGAGGTGACCAGAGAGCAGTACATGTGCCTAATCTGCCAGGGAGAGGGTTAAAGATCAAGTCGTTCAGGGATCTAGTCTTGTATTATAATCGCAAGCTTCATCCATCGGTTGATACTCATCCTGAACTTCATCACCAACTTAACTGAAGCTCATCAATAACACCTACTCAGTGTTGGACTTTACTACGTCTCGTATGCTGCTCTTTGGAGTTCCTGCAGATGAACTGACTGTTCGTTGAGATCCGGAGTATCTCCCTTTTCGTGTAGTGGGGGATAGTGTAATGGAATGAGATTCTCATTACGTAAACATCTCCGCTTCCTATTTCCGGTCAATTCATGTAACGTTAACGTAGATTTGTGTCACATATTAATTCAAAGTATTCCATGTATGTTTGTAACTTTATGTAGCCGATACCCACTTTGTTGTACATCAATCAATATCATGGAAGTTCCACGTTATCAGTTCTAAAGAAGATACTTTACCATTCTAACTTAAAATCTCTTTTCATGGTCATTGTAAAAAGAAAGCATATATAGCTAATCTAACTTTGTTGTACATATTTTTTACGTCGTATTTGGTGTCACGGTGATCTTGTTATGACAGAAACCGTTTTGAGGTATCGTAATCTGTGCTAGTTGCTGTTGTTAGCTGATAATACACTCTTGTACAAGATTGTAAGTTTGGATTAGACTTTGTATAGTTAGTATAGGTAGTTTATATAATCCGGTCTATAAGATTGTACATGTTTAGTTACACAAATTATATATTGTTACCCAACGATGTTGTAGTTACCATTACCATGCAACCTACAAGCTTGACAGAGCGAAGGTGAATGCTTGCAAGAGATATTGGGACGGGTATCTTTAGAAGTTTAGACCATGAAAGGGGACAGAGTTTACCTACCGTAGTCAATAGATTATCAGAAACGTATTTGTAAGCTGTGTCCCCCTTAAATATACTACCGTCAACAAATAAGGGAACATATAATTATGATGCATTTTTTCCTTCAAAGAGAGGCGACTGATAACTACTACTGTAAATTTAATTACTATTACTTTATTTTATGTGTCTCAATTTGAAAGTAATATGGACATATCACTATATCAACATCGTTCCAGTAAATTCTGATGATAGTACATGTGAGGTCCCTGTTTTATTCCCCACGTTAAATGTTTCTATGCGTACGCCTCTCAAAACGTCTGTCCCCTGTTTGTACCGAGACATAGTTGACATTTGGTGGATAACTACCAATCTTTCAAGGGGACTGATTGAAGATTCAGTTATGTTATTGTCCCTTCTCAAATGTAACTAGAAACCATTAGGCATTACTAGTGTGTGTCGAGAGATAGCTAAGCATTTCCATAGTAAGTAGTTTGCCTCGGCTTATTGTCTCATAGTCCGCCATTGCTCCTTATTTACTTCTACCTGTCTGGCCTTGTATTCCTCGCGGTTAACGAATTATCAACAAATCTATTCGCAGGTGTGTGTGTATGTGTGCATGTTATCAATAAGAGAACTGCATTTGTGAATAAACTTGTGGCGAATTTGAACTGTGTTGTCGACTACTTGTAAAGGAACAACAACTACTTCCAGTCGTGGATGCACCCACTTGATACACCCACAATATTTCCGCTGGACATGAAGTATGGAGTCTATGCTTTATGTCCTGATTTATGTCCAGCGTAAATATACACCCCTTTCGTGAAGTGCAGGTCAATTGATTACATTCAGTCTTCCTTGCAGCTGATCAGAGAACATTATTGTTCCTTTATTTAGACAGAGTAAAGTACTGACTTTATTTCGTTATTTTGTTAATACTGAAATTATCCATAGCTTTTGTCAGTTGCTGCCTGGTTTTATAACGCTCGTCGACCTCCTTGTGGGTAATATTATGTAACATCTGTCCGATATCTTGTTCAGGGAGGTGTCGCAGTGTATGCCACAGAAGTCTAGTCTGCCTGTGGTCATCAAAGATATGGACGACACCTATGACGGCCAGCTGAACATCGCACAATCCCTGACGGCGACAGGTATAGTGTATACTTCCTGGTACCTACATACCTAATCCCATCGAAATCTGAGCAGAACTGATGTAGAATTGTATGTCCTAAATTTCAAATTAGAAGCATTTTCATTGGAAGGGCCACCTAACAATTTCACGGAATAACCCGACCATTGTTAATTCGGATCCACCAATGTAGCTGGGAACAAGGCTATGGAGACCTAGCAGATAGGTACGAGCATATATTTCCGATCCGGAATGTCATGAAGTTGCTATGAATGAGTTATTTGCGTGAGTGAAATAATCTTGAAAATAGTTCTAAACCCAGTTAAAACAACCAAGCAACCGGGGGCGGGTGGTGGTGCAATGGTAGAATATTTGGACTTCGGAGACAAACTGGAGCTCAGCATCAATTTTCACGATCATGATAGGATGTGCTGTCTGTAGAGTGGCAATGCAGTTATCATCCTTGGTCTTGTCAGTACTAGCTGGTGCTCGCAGGTTTACTGCAATATTCAGCTCTACGGATGTTACAGGTTTCCTCCTGCCCTAATAAATTGACAAGCTGTGATATAAGTGAAAGAATCTTGAAAGCGGCTCTAAACCCCAATTTAAAAAAACCCAACATTCACGCCATAATAAGATTGAAATAATCTTGAAAGTGGTTCTAAATCCCAATTCAAACAACCAAGCAACCAACAACATGTTTGTATTGAAGTTACGAGCACAGCTATAATAGTTACGTTTCCTGTTCCACATGATCATTATGATGGCAGGACGCTTTCACCTCAGGTGTCCTGGTTTATTTTTGAGCATCCACAATAGGTGTCCTTGCCCGGACACCCATCAGGACACCCTAATATTTCTTTTCTGTGGAGGGTCATTTCAATTCAAACAACCAAGCAACCAAAAAAGTATTCATATTAAAGTTAGGACGCTCTGTGTTCCTCCTCAACTTGCTGGCGTTCAGCAGGACTGACATTGACTTCCTGACCCCCAGGCCAAGCCACCTGCTACACAGGCTACTCCATCTGGGGGATAGCCTGGTGTCCTACGCCCACTCACAAGTCCGCCAACCAGATAGCCGCAGTAGCCTGCAACATGACCACCGACCACATGACCAACAAGACATTTAGCGAGCCGGGGCTACTTCAGATCTGGGACTTCGGCAAGCTCACCTGTGATAAGTAAGTCTGTAAAATGCCGTCATGGGGGCTGCTCCTTTCTAGCTGTTCTGTCTATACTTTTTGTCCCACGCATGCGCAGTTACACTGTGCGGTGTTGATCCTTTGTAACTGCACATGCGTCGGACAGACAGAACAGCTAGAAAGGAGCAGCCCCATGGTTTAGCCAGGTTTGGTTTCTTGATCTGTTCTTTGCATGGCTCACAGCTCATTAATACAACAACATATGCAGAGGGATGATAATTATGATGAATACATGTATAGTGCATCAAATACATTTTTGTCGCTTATTGGTGATACATTCCTTCTGCGACGTAAATCATTATTTCATCATCTCAAAATCATGCCTATCACTGCTTATTCATTGTTAGCCCGGGGGCCATGTTCCCGAAGCTATCGTATACCATGTATACGTAACGATATCGGTAAGCCTTCGTGTTGGAAAATTGTACTCTTTACCATGTTGTTTCGTATACGACAGCTTCGAGAACATGGCCCCTGATCAATGGCCAGTGTGCACTTTCTTTCCCTTTCAACTCACAGGCGTCGAGTATTCAACCCACACTTCCATGTTCCGGGTCCTAGAAATTTCTTTCATTTTGTAACATCGCCCTACCAGGCCCTACCAGGTCCTACCAATGAAATGTGCACGCATATTCATAGTTCAACTAACTATGGCCAGAATCGAATGTCCGATTGTAGAAGGGGACCATTACCATAATGTTCGGTTAGCTGAACTAACATATTCTGTGCATATTCGAAACTCCGAGCTGGCTTATGACCAGATGTTGAATTACCGTAATTCCCCTCCGTTTCAGAGAGGCCACAGCCAATCCTACGCTGGCGTTCACGATCGCCCACGACTACGGGTGTGTGTGGAAGGTGTGCTGGTGCCCCAGAGGAGCTTGGGAGGAGCCGGTCGCATCAAAGGGAGATAAGCAGGTAGGCACCCTAAAGGATTCAAGCAGGTGTCGATGTTTCATGCTGGTCTGCTTTTCATAAAAGGGTCGCTGTAGGGTTGCACCATGGCTTTATTGTGACAGGGAATTATGTAGACCTTCATTGATGCCAGAACTATAATAATTATTAACCCTTTCATGAAACACAGTCCAATGCACCTACATTGTAATGACCGTATAGAGGCGCATCCAGTTTTGTTCAAATATGTTTGCATTGAACCTACCAGAGAAGAATTATTAATTTACATAATGACGGGGAAGAAAAACAATCAGATGAGCTATATCTTTGAATTAGCATACATATTATTTCAGCAAAATCTACCAAGGCTTGGCCTATTAGCTTTGGGGTGTTCTGATGGAACTGTTAGAATATTCAGGTAAGATTTTCTATTTTATTTTAGTACTTTCCTCGTATTCCATACTTATGTATTTTACTTTGTCACATGTTGAATAAACTCCTTCTAATGTCCCAAATCATGTTTTAATTTCTCACAGATTTTCCATCCATGTATAGTTTGTAGTACGTATTTCTCCACATTGATTGATTGATCGTATTTCCCTATATTGACTGACATTGATATCTTATCGTACTTCCCCAGTATCCCACACCCACAGTTCCTGCCGACGAAAGACAGAAAAGGGGAGAGCACTCTTCCTGTTTACAAAGCCAAACCAAGTCTCTCACTGTTGAGCAGGCCAAATTCAGGTACAGCACACGCCTGGTTTCTACATTTTTTTGAATGTGTTAATATGGACACTTAATGGATATTACAACTTCATGAATAATGGTCAACATTCCCTGAGATTACAGACCTTTATTAGTACAGTTTCATGTTCACATTCAAATTTATTTTATATAGGGATTGTTCAGCATGAAATCATACCCAAAATTGTTTCATAATCTTGGCGCCAGGTTTCTTTACAACGGATTATTTTTATTTGGAAGTTTTTCCAATAAATATTGTTTAAAAAAAAAAAGATACAAAATATTATTTGTATGTCAAGTCTGTTTTAATATTGCTAACAGTGTATTTGTATGTCTGTGTTTAGAAGCTGGGTGTTGTCTGTGTGTGGACTGGCAGAAAGCAGGAGATAACCAGTTCATTCTGGCTGGATTTTCACAAGGTAGGGGAAGTTTTCTGTATCTAAGAGAATGTATCTATCAGAATACTTTGGACATTGAAATTTACACTCATATACAATATGAAAATTAAAACTTATATAACTTGTATGTAATGAATAAAAGAAATTTAAAGTGTGTATTGCGATGACATTAACTGGTATGTTTCTGGGCAGGCTGTTACGAGATCTGGGACCTCAACACGACTTCTCCGTTACTACGAATCCTCAACAACGACGGAGAGTCGCTCCTCCCCATCCAGGTCGTCCCCGCACACAGACGCGCCATCACCGGCTGCTGCTGGAGCGATGCAGTCTCGGCGAGCTTTGCCATAGCGTCGCGCGACAAGTCCGTCTCGTTCTGGAACGTGGACAACCCTCTGCGTCCGTACGAGAGGACGTCGAACAGCGACTTCTCCGTGCTGACTGGAGCGGAGTGGGCGGGCCTGTTTTGCTGCGGAGTTGTAACGGCGCAGGACGACTGCTTTACGTGAGTGTCGCAGAGTCAGACAGGTTGATGTTTATCGTTAGTGAAAGAATCTTGAAAGCGACTCTAAACCCCAAATTTAAAAAAATATATAATATAAAATATAATGTATCGATAGACGTGAATGTCTGCAAGCATACAGCGCATCTCATCTATGTGAGCTAATTATTAGTGACACAAATAAATTACTTACTTCATTAAATAGAAAGGGAATCCTCAACAACAATTGATTTAAATAATTGTAATAAATATCGTGAATATATTTCAGGCTGGCCCACAATTCAGCGTTTTTCCAAGAGTGTGGCTTCAGTGGTCCTCGTGGGGCCTATGATAAACCTCTGGCTATTTTCAACTCAGTCATATGGGTAAGTCTACGATAAACCTCTGGCTATTTTCAACTCAGTCATATGGGTAAGTCTATGATAAACCTCTGGCTATTTTCAACTCAGTCATATGGGTAAGTCTATGATAAATCTCTGGCTATTTTTAACTCAGTCATATGGGTAAGTCTATGATAAAACTCTGACTATTTTCAACTCAGTCATATGGGTAAGTCTATGATAAACCTCTGGCTATTTTCAACTCAGTCATATGGGTAAGTCT
>JAVCKZ010130111.1:0-21845 GCA_034780755.1 Lepetodrilus elevatus
CACACACACACACACACACACACACACACACACACACACACACACACACTATACAACGTAATCAATGGAAAAAACGCCCAGATAGCAAACCGACGTTTTATAGACGTTAATATGTCATGTTGGCCAAACTTTGCAGACTGCTGCATATGCTTTTAATAAACGGCATTGAATCTTTAATTTTCGAATAGGGGACTTTTAAAATACTAAATACATAACATATAATTGGGCGGATGAAAAAAAGTGAAGGTAAAGGGTAACTTGAGACGAAAGCAATTAATCTCTGTACAAGTACAACGCTATGGATCGCGTTTAAAACGTCCAACGTTGATGGCTACTTTAGAAAGACCTTCAACTGACTGCGCGTTCTCCCCAATGCTGCTGTCAAATCTATTATCAAATCCTTTCTTGAATAATCCACACTCAAAGTGTCCCAGATCATTCCTAGCCGTGGTCCAGTCTTAAGAAAGATCCCCCAATCACCTTTCCCCCGAAAATACCTGCATTGTTTTGTGTGATTTCACACTCCAGCGAGCACAGTGGGCCGTGATAGAAAGGATACTGTCATGAATATTCATGAGCTGGATAGCGCAGCGCTGAGCATGCGTCTAAGTCGGATTCAGTGTAAAACATGGCGGCTCCAGAGAAGTCCGTACGACTCTGGGCTCCGATATTTCTTGGATTATTATTTTATTTTACCGAATTGTGTAATTCTACAGAAGGTGAGTGTCACAATGTTACATATCTAGCTATGTG
The DNA here is from genome assembly GCA_034780755.1 of Lepetodrilus elevatus. Lineage (NCBI taxonomy): Eukaryota > Metazoa > Mollusca > Gastropoda > Lepetellida > Lepetodrilidae > Lepetodrilus > Lepetodrilus elevatus. The sequence goes on from JAVCKZ010130111.1 coordinate 754, forward strand.
TGTCGTCAAAATTGTTCGTTACAGCGTGTTCTCGGAGCTTGCTGTGTGAAATGACAGCGGTCTAATCGCTCTGTGTACGATTCTCATACGGCACTGACATCGTTCGCCTGATGATAGTCTTCTAACGGGACCAAAACACGGGATTTTCAAACGCTGCAAACAACGTCGATTGGAAGCCAAATGATGGATACTGTGGATTTTTACGGAGATCACATCACGACCAGTTATATACAGTGTGAATTTAATATATTTCACTTTTGGATTTTACCAGAAAAGGGATTGTTTTGTATCGCCAGGACTGTGTGTGTGAAGCGATTCTCGGATAATCCAGTGTTTTCTTCCCAAGGGATTTCTTTCTGTCGGAATATTTTATGTGTTTTTATTCAATGTTTTATACTCACGAACATACCTGGTGATCGGTTAAGCTTTTCATAAAGTAAGGAATTAATAGTACATTTATCATTTGTTTATTTACATATAAAATGTATGCCTACTACATATGATTATCTACATTTAATTGCACTGCATATATTTTGTAAGGTTAAATACAATAGTAATAATTAGAGGGTATATGCTATCCATTTAACAGTGACAACTGTTTGATTAATTGCAATTAATCAGTGGCAGTTAGTGACAGTCTAATAAGATAACAGATTAAGTATGGGGATAATTAGGTAACGTGATCGACAATCAACAGCATTATATATTGGGGTGGCAATACACAGTTTAATCATTATCAAGCAATCTAAATACGTAATCTTTTTCAAAATTATATAAAACAGAAATACCTGGAATATTTACAAACAAAATAACAGCATCTGATAATTTTATTGATTTTATGATATGGCAAAATAAATTCAATTCAGTAGTGACTACATTTGGTTGTGACACATCAAATTGAACCCATAATATTATTATGGAGTTTCTGGAAATATGAACTCAATATTTTTCTAATAAATTAATATTGGTTACCTCGAAAAATACATGACTAAGAATAACACAGCAAAATTTCGATGGAATATCATTGTTAGCGTATGAATGCAAATTTTCTTTGCCCGGTCCACTATGAGATTAACACTGTTAGTGTTGCCCCGGCCAGTCAGTGGAATTCAATTTGTAGTTTTGGAATTGGGCAAGTTGAAATCAAACGAAGTTCCCATTTTCCTTTCAATCTGGTGTCAGTTGTTACATGTAGAGATTGGAGTGGAGTAGATTGGTGTCTTGTCTCAGACTCCCAATGAAGGGATGCAATGGTCCCCTGATTATTTCCCCACTGATTCCAGAACGGCCAAGGCTGTAACTCCTCTAACTACAAACATTAGGGAAAGCTTGAAGCTGAAGAACCACTCAGTGTTCAAAAGGATAAGGGAAATCTTGAAACTTTTTGCCTGAGCTATTATCTGAAATCAGTGACTGAAATCTTATTTTGCATTGACAATCATTGCCGTCTAGGAAATTCATAATCATGAAAATGAGCAGTTTACGCTATTTCCCCCCAAAAGACCCGACTTTTATTGGAAGAATTATTTTTGAGATTTTACAGGATGAACAAATCTGAAAATAACATTTGAGGAATTACCAGTTATGTTATGGGAAAAAACTATCCAAACTTAATAAATATAAAATTTTATTATTTTCCCGACCATCCAGATTTTTATTGTTATGCATTTTTACTTAAAATTAATGTTAATTAATGTATTTCTACAATCATTGATTTTTTTATATATTAAATTTGATCATCCAGATAAATTTTGTTCACCAATGAAAATTTGTTTATTTTACTATTTATTCTCGTTGGAAATTATGACACGTTTTGTATGAACAAGCCTTGAAGTAAGGACAGTCAAAATAGTATGTTTCTTTTCTATTTAATAGCTTTCTATCGATTGCCACAACAAGTTTCCCTTCCACCAGACTTGCTAAATAGTGTTCCTGACATTCAAATATGTATTAATAGGTGCGATGAGGTGCCCTGTATTGATTACTCTGGGGTGTGGATTTCCCCGTGTTGGCATCAGGCATGCTACACCAGTGACCAGCCACTGAAAATAAAGCCATTAAGTGTGTGTGATAAAGCTATTATTATGATCCGAACTGCCAATGGGGAGACTGAAGTAATTGGGGAAGCAAGGCTTACTGTATACTGGGGGAAGCCTAGGAGTCTACCAGACCTCGAGGACAGAGGGAAAACTTAGCACCTACCTGATACATGGCAAAATTGGCCTCTTGTTTGTATCGGACAATGATTAAGTCGAGGAATATGTAAACACGGCAGCAGGCAACGGAAGTCTGGTTTTACTCCTGGATATTAATAAAAACGGATGGGATTTGTTTTTAATAGATATGTGAATGTTTTATATAGAGGTAAAAAAGGTTCAATATAAACATTATGTTCCGTATATTATGAACTGTTATGTCAGATGTGTTTATTTAAACTGAGAGTTGGTACACGCATCAAGGATAGCATTCAGATTGATATTAGACAGGTTATGCAATCAGTTAGTTGGATGTGTTTTTTCATAGTACATAATTTTGTTGGATTTATTTTCTCTGCTATTTATAGTACATGTGAAAGTCCATACACATAAAATAAATACAATGAGAAATAGTGAGGAAATCTCCCTAAATAGAAACTTGTTGAGAGTGTCACCCTTGAAATGTTTGTTTATGATCTAACCAAGAGAGTGATATTGCCATACACATCGCAGTTATCACCACCTTGTCTGGGGAGATACGCAGGGTTATACTATAGGGTTATACTATAGCCAGCCCTGTCAAGGGGGAATATATCGGGTTATACTATATCTCCACTTGAAAATATTTATTGAGAGGACGGATTAGTGGCCATACAATATGGCGTGCAGAAGTGACCGATGTCTAATGTCAACCTTTCGGTAATTGGTGTCCAACACAGATTTTTAACTGATGAAATGTACTCAACTTGAGTTTCTCCGGGGGGGTAAAACAGTAAGGAAATTCACAAGGAGTCTTTGTTGTCACCTGTGCCAGCCTAAATCCTGTGTAAGTCTATAGCTGAAAAGTTTGGTCACAATATCGGCAAGTATGTTTGTAATGCCCGGTAACCCAGCCTGCTTGTATTCTTTCTTCCTACAGAGCAATAATATAAGTACTTTTCCACGTGGGCTTTATTGTTTTCACCAGTAGCTAGGTATGCAGCGGCTCCATGGATGGGCTGCAATTTAGCGTGTATTGTGAGGTTTCTTTTCGACTGGGTGTGTGAAAGGCTTGGATCTTCCACGGGCCTCGGTTCTCTCCTCTAGCATTCCAATACAAGTCTTATTGCTTTGTTCACACTTTTGAAAAACCCACCTCGTATAGCTCACTCGGGCTATTTTCACGTGATTACAGGCCTGCTCGGGTCTGCATTGTCTGAGATTGCTTTGACTACAGGTTGCGACATCACTGTATGGTTTCTACGACCCTGTTAGGTTATTAAAGTGACAGCACTGGTTCTGCAGGTAGCGTCATGACAGAAGCACAGAGCATCTGGTAGACCCTTCAAGCTTTGTATGCAGAGAGAGCATCCAGTTCAAGTGGTGGCACTACAAAATAACCCTGGCTCCATTCGCTGGCGTAGATTATAGGCTTCTGCTACAAACTAGTGACATTTCAATGTAAATCTTGCCTTCTTACCTGGCCGTATACAATCCAGCCACTTGATGTAGGCTCCGACACAGATGTCGCTGATTACGGACGGGACTCTTTACATTTAAATACTGAAAAACGGTGAAGCTGCTTATTAGAATTTTATTTAAGTTAATAACAATGTGTATACACCGCACACCTTGATATCGAAAGTTTATTGTAGTTCAAGTGGAAATATTTGAATACAGATTCTGACGTTTCTATCACTTGAATCTAACAAATAACTATCATTACATCTAAAATATGAATCTAGGATTCATACAATAGGAAGCAAACATAATTTCTTGACCTACTTTGTAGGTTACATAAAGTTTGGTTTATATTAATAATTTTACTTGAATATTTGGTTTATATTAATAATTTTACTTGAATATTTGGTTTATATTAATAATTTTACTTGAATATTGGGATATCAGTTTGAAAATGTCAAAAATCAATATCTTTATGAAAGTCGACATAGAAGTGTTGTATTTTTTGTTTATCGCAGTGATATTATTTCACCTGTTCTCTAATGGATTGAGGAATAAAAATCCATATCACCCTTTCATTAATGTAATTATTGAACAATGTTGTAGAAAAATACTTTCTATGTAATGTGTTACTGTTCCTACATGACTTCATAATCTAGAGTCGATAAATTTGTTGCACAATTGACAACAATGTTTACCAGTGTTTTACATTAAGCAACAGTTCAGTTTAATAGCAAGCATAAAATGGCCCTAAGTTTACAAGTATTTTACATTATAATCAGTTTAGTTTTCTCAGCATATCTAGAAAAGTTCTACCACTGTTTTAACATCATGTACATTAACCAGTGTTTTCACTGCACGTCTAAAATATTTTACCAGTGTTTTACAGTAAGCTACAATTCTGTTTTCATAGCGACTCTTAATGCAATTTTCCCAGTGTTTTACATTACCCAGAAGTTGGGTTTTCATACCAACCCTCATTGATCGGCTACGTAGCGTCAGATACACATATAGCCAGCGGTTCCGTCACTTCACATGGTGGGGAAATGTCAATTACTCTCGTCACTGTAGATTTGTGGACTAGTTTTCCCCATTCCATTCCTTCAATCAAGCAGAATTTACAAGGATTTGGATGTATTTTCTTCTCTTTCTACCGTGCGTCTGCATGGCGATTTCCATTTTCCATTGGCCGGAACGAGAATGAAACCCCTTACTCCCCGGTCCCCCGTCATTCCGCCGTATCTCGTGGAGAGCCCTGTGAGAGCTGGGAGACCTGCCTGTGCATGGGATGATCTAATTTGTTGTGTCAATATCGCACACACTCGGAAAAACATTTTCTTTTACACCTCGGTCAACCCAGAGGGTTTAGATTTCTGCGAGGTGGGAAGGGTTGTCGCAGTAGATGTCTCAGATCGTAGCTTGTAGTGTATGTATATTATAGGAACAAACACAGGCCATAATAATATTGTCAAGTTGAATGTTTTTGTTGTTGTTGTTGTTCCTTCTCTCTCTCACATATACTTTTTCCTCTTTCTTCTCTTCTCCCCTTCTCTCTCTCCCTCCCTCCCTATCTCTCTCTCTCTCTCCCCTCATCACTCCTGTTCTCCCCAAGTTTCATTAAAGGCACAAGGTATCATGTCACTTTGCAACCTCATGTTGGCCCTTTATTTCAAGGAGGTGGCTAAAGTTGATTTCAGTGGAGTTAAATCAATGGAGGGTGACTCAGAAGTTCACGTTTAAACTTGGGGAAATTGTGAGATTTTGCATTTGTCACTGGCGTGATTATGTGTGTCAATCTCGCAATAATTTGACTGTCATTCAGTCAATGTGGTTTTGAAGGTTAACTTTAATTAATGGAGATTTGTTGCATAAGGAAGTTAGAGAAAAATATTTGAATAATTATAAAATGGTGGGTTTTAGAAGCATTGGGGAGATTTTGTGTATACATTATTCTCTACTCAAGTAAAACGTACTTATATAGATAGAGAGAAAAAAATACTTGTATGCAATTTAATGTAAATTATTTTTAGAGTAAATGTAGTACACTTTATCCCGTCACAATGAAACTGTTAAATATGAAAGTGTCAAATTGATGTCTATAACTTCTCAAGTGAACGTATATTGTGCTTTCTCGTGTTGAAAACATATTACAAAACCTGTCTTATATATTAATACAATAGCCATAATATCACACCATTAGCAACTTTTAAAGGTGTTATATAATTCAAAATTTTGAAATTTGAGCAATCTTTGGAGCATTAGTTGACGTTAATGTCCCTGCAGAAGTGCTCATTCGCTGTTTATTTCTCCGTTCTGTTCGGCAAATCAGATTAGTTTTTCAGCTGGTTGCCAGCTGCTTGTAAAGCCTGGTATGTGCAACCAAGGAACGAGGCAGGCTAGGACTACACAGGGGATTACCGAGCATATCATAATTGTTATAATTAAATACGCCAAGGTGTAAGTTACTATTTATTCTGCAAACAGTTGTGGCAATTGTCAGTGGCCTAATCTGCCACTCAGACCAGCTTTGGAGGCCGCAGGATTATCCTGGTTAAACATACGCAGGTTAGCCGAGGTATGTGTGAGGGGCGATGGACGACCACTGTTGCTCGTGTATATGGGAACATTAACAGGGCCCGGATAGGTTCAGCACCTGATCACAAATACCATTAACATGTAATTCCTCATAATTTTATTCAGAAAAAAAAATAACGCCCAGATTAAAATATGTTAAGGTACGTCTTTTTGAAGAAAGGTATTTGTGCAGAATAGTATCGGTATGCGACAATCTGGTTGTTTTTTTTATGTTCGCGTAAATTTATCCCATTTTGTAGCTTCATACAAGCTCACTGAAAGGATGATATATTAAAAATCATATTCAAATTTTTATCACCGAATACCGAGTATAATGGTGATGATATTGTCCCATTGTCAATCTGCTCCCGCCCGAGATGCTTGCAAAGCTTTCAAATCCTTGCGTAAATTGCTTCAGTTTACTATTACATAGAGTGGGGATGGTGGATTAAGCTGGGTAGTTTACTTCTCAATGTGGAGTTTGGTGTCTGAGCGTAACTGCCAGTGTTGTAATCCTTACAGTTTTAAGTATGTATATCCGCTGAGCATGCTGCCATTGTTGCTGCATCAACTTAATGAAATGCTTCAATGAGTATCAATTTAATTTTCTGTAAACTGGAATTAGACGTAATTGTTAACACAAATAAGACTCATAGTCCCATAAATCAACCTGGTTGACATACAAAATTGCATATATTTAATCAAAATCTTTTATTATATTTTTTATTGTCGACTCACAACAAGAACAAATTTCGTTGTGTTTTATAGCTGCAGTGCTTGTAAGATCCATGCTGAAAGCCAATAAAGCCCATGAAGTAGAACCCATTTGCAATATGATATAATAACTGGTGGTGAAGTGAGTGTGTTAGGGAGACTTGATCTCCGACTATTACACCAGGCCAGAGCATTGTGTGAGTGTTTGTCTGTTTGTATAGCAGGGGAGCTACAATCAACCTAGCTTCATATGATGACATTTAAAGGAGCACTACCAGTATACCCCCCCCCCTTTCCTCCCCCTTCCAATTCTAATTATTTTTCTCTTGCTTTTCTCTCTCTCACCCTCCTCCCTCTCTCTCTCTTTCTTGCCCCCTTCTCTGTCAAAAATGGGTAAAAGATTCCCACAGCACCGTTAAACTCCATATTAGCTTACACTCTCTCTCTCTCTTTCTCTTTCTCTCTCTCTCTCCTCTCTCTTTTTCTATCTCACTCTCTTGCTCTCTCCCTCCCCAATCCTCCTCCTTCTCCCCCCCCCCCTATCTCTTTTTCTCCCTCATCTCTGTTTGCATGTTGGCACTCTAGTGTAAGCAAAAAACATCCCTCTACTCAGAGTGTATTTATTGTTGCAGTCTTAAGTTACTCAGGAAAGATATTTCTCTTTCATGGCCTCGACTTCCAAAAGAGATTCAATATATTTTCGGTGTTACATGTTTGCTCAATAACATTAATTATCAAGAGGAGAGATGTAATGCTGGCTTAGTCAGGTCTTTTAATGTGGGCTAAATCAACTAATACCAACAGTTGGCATTGATGTGCATTACGGTATTTAATATTTTGTGTTTGTCAATTCGACAAAGTTTTCACTTCTTTGTACTGCGGTTTAAGAGATGTCGCCAAATTGTAGTAAATAGTAACGTCTAGATTGCGTTTCGTGACGCAAGTTACCTTCAAAGGTAATTTTCGTGTGTATAAGAGGATTATGTCAGTCTTTGATGTAATGATTGCAGTTTTTTAACCGATGTTGATGACCCGAAAGGAAAATTATTCAGCTCGATTTTGCCTTGTGTGGGGAAGAAGTTGCTATGTGAAATATGTCATGTCATAATTAATGTCAGTGCGAAGTTTTGACGGAGATTGCCGTATTTGAAGACAAATTACATAATTTTATCCAGTTAGCAATTTACAGCCAACTTTTTAAAAAGTGACAACGTCATGTCAAAATTGCAAAGTGTGAGCGTCATGTCAAAATTACAAATGTGAAGTCAATTTTGAAAAGTCATCAAATGAATCTCTTTTCTGAGTAGCAGAACATGCTGTGCTGTTTCACTCTGTTATTTTCTGTGCATAAACCATTATTCTGGTGGGTTTTTTCTGCGCATAGACAGTTATACTGTGTTTTTCTGTGCATAGAGCATGGTTTACAATGCATAGACCACTTTTATGTACTACGGTGTACTATCTCCCCATAGTCAACAGGCATCTCCTATGTGTGACAAATTGACAGATTGACCTTTCATAGGTCACACCAACCATGGAACATTTGACTATTGTGCTGAAGGTTTTTATTTGAGTTCTGCTTCTCGGTTTAGTTCCTCAGTTTAGTTTCTCGGTTTTGCTGTTGGGTTTTGTTCAGTTGAACTGTGATCTGGGGTCTTGTTTCACTCTGCTTTCCCCCCTCATTAAAATTTCAGTTGGAATGTTTTTGTGTGGCAACTGTTTCTGGGAACCTGCTCACTTGCCTATATTTGATACCGCCATGTATATTTGATGTGTCACATCAGCACTGCCACATGCAGCATTAAGAATGGTTTTGGAGAGGAAAACTCTCCTTTGTTTGGCATAGTGCAACCCATCCTCAGATCCAACCATTAGATATGAAAACCTTCTGAAAGTACTCAATAGGAAGACCGCGAAGTGGGACTTGGCATGTTTTAGTCGATAATCTGATTATTGTTGAAACTGAAATATTTCTATTTTTTTTAACAACATTTTTCCCAAGAGGATATTGGATATTGAATGGGGATTCTAGAAAAATTCTGAATATTTTATTCCGAACGAAATAACATTAAACTCTATCAAGAAAGGGGTAATTTAATTAATGCTGATGTCACGTGAAGTTCGGTCTTTCTGGTAAAGTCAATATTTGATTGGAATTGAAAATGGATCCACCTGCAGAAGTATTTCAGCTGTAGAGTGTATGATGTCAACCCATTGCTTGTAGAATGTATGACACCCATTGCTTGTAGAGAGTATGACACCCATTGCTTGTAGTGACACCCATTGCTTGTAGAGAGTATGACACCCATTGCTTGTAGAGAGTATGACACCCATTGCTTGTAGAGAGTATGACACCCGTTGCTTGTAGAGAATATGACACACATTAGAGAGTATGACACCCATTGCTTGTAGAGAGTATGACACCCATTGCTTGTAGAGAATATGACACCCAGTAGAGAGTATGACACCCATTGCTTGCAGGGCATACAACACCCATTGCTTGTACAACTGGCCTATCAGCAGATCAAGTACCCAGGGTATTGCCTGTCAGGTATTCCTATAAGTACCTGTATCACCTCCGATCTTTTGTGCCCGAGACATCCTGGCCCAGGATTCTGGTCTGAAGTTTCATTCCACTCTTGTTTGTTTGGATAAGCAAGTTGTGAAACTTTCATAACGCTGGGCGAACGATCTCCAAGTCTTCCCCCATTCACCCCATACTTCATCTGGCTTACGCAGCAAGCAACCCGAAACCCCTGATCAAACACGCCGAAATTGAAGGTCGTCCATATTTTTCATGGGTCCTTGTTTGCTAATGCCCATTGCTAAGATGTTTATGTTAGATGTGGTATATTGTGGAGGTAAACGACATTACGGGGACTAGACAGTCGGAATAAAGCGTACAATAGGATTGTTGACACACCTCTCGGTTCTGTCAGGGGAAATGCATTATGGCCATATCGGGCTGGTAATACAAGCCATCTAGAAGCAGAGAGGAGACTTCTTTGACATATACTGTTATGACAAGCTAACAGTAGCTCTTAACACCATTTTGAAAAAAAGATACTTCTAAATCTGTTCCCAGAGGAACGGTTGGGTACTGTAGGCAGGTTACCGCCAGTGTGTGGTTGTAGTTTGGTGAGATTGCATGTGTTTGGCTAGTTACACTACATGTACGAGCGGTGTGTGGATTACATAGATTATAGATACACTTGTTCTAGAGAATCAGGAGAATAATGATAGTTTGACTTTATCATGCTTTATGTAGGACATAGAAATGCCATATGTGCATGTCTACTCACAATAAGATAACAACGATGTGTGATAACTATTAATAGCTTAAATATAAAATATTTCAAAATAATTATGTTAATAAATATTTTAAAATATATTTAATTCAATTTTACCATACCATTTTCCTTGGCTGAATTAGGTTTATATGAAATAGGACAAATAATTTTTTTTTAAATTCTTAAATACGACTTGCAATAAATTATCCATTTTTCAATATTCTCACTATGCCGACTCTTTAACAATAGGTAATCTGTTGCTACAGTTAAGACTATGCCACTGGGATTTGACCGGATGTCATCTGTTTATTACCACGAAGCGGCATAGTTTATTTGGAGAGATATAGTTAAACACCTGAGAGTTGCTGAACAGGATATCTGGAGTGGATAAATAGGTCACTCAGTCTCAATCCCAGCATTGACACAGCTCTTCGCGCAAATTTATTGCAGGGGTATATAACACCTTTTATCATAAATATCGGCGAATAAACATCTAAGACTTCATAATTGAAGTATGGTCTACGTATTGAAGTGCGGTTTAATATCTAGGAGCAGGGAATGTTGAAACATATACTGTGAGTGAGTGAATAAGTTTAATGTCGCCGCAGGAATCCTTCGCCCATTTGCGACGGAAATAAATACTGTAGACGGTTATTGAGTAAGAGGAGACAAACAGTTGCATATATTGTACAGGGACTTGATTTCACGATTTTGTTGTTTGACACATTAAAGATTAAGTTGTCATTCCCAGCCCGCAGTTTGGGAAATAATATATCCGCTATCATGTTTGGGTAAAATGGTTGCCCCTCCATTGCCCCCAGGATTGCCCCTGCGTAATGGTCTTAGTTTGTTGGCCTCACGCTGTGAATATATCTCCATTTATATAGCTGGCGAAACAACCGGGTTAGTGAACCCCACCCTGCCCCCTCTCATGATGGGCTGTTTTTCTATGCTTTGTCGATTCATTTGCACATTAAGTTTGAATAGTTTTCTTGAAATCAAGATGTTGTTTTCTTTCCATGCAAATTAATTACCTTTGTTAGAAGACTTTCTTTTCGAAAATATGAATACACACAGCTGTTCTATCATCCATTTTGTAGCTGGGATAATTCCATGAAATGTTCTAAATTGTTAACATAGTGTTTTATATGTAACTAAGCTTACAATTAATTCCATAAAAATGTTCTAAATGGATAACGTAGTGTTTTATATGTAACTAAGTGTACAATTAATTCCATGAAATGTTCTAAATGGTTAACATAGTGTTTTATATGTAACTAAGCATACAAATAATTTCATGAAACGTTCTAAATGGATAATTTAGTGTTTTATATGTAACTAAACATACAAAACATTGAGAACTTTTCTTTACCATCTTAAGGAACCATTTCATTGAGAAAATCTCTGTGCATTCTCATGGGGAAAGAAGGTCAGGATATAAGCGCCACTCGCTTCGACTTATCCTTCCAACAGGGCGGGTTTCATCTGTAAGACGACATGTGAATAGTGCTGATTGAATTTCCACATCTGCGTTGTCAGTGTCGTCTTATCCTCGTTTACTCTAATGTTATGACAAGGGATTTGTCGCGAACCCAGTCTTCAGAGCATCTCCACGGCCACGACAACTCTACTAAATGTGATTCAGCAGCCAGTTACACTGAGACGGGAAGAGTATCATTTCTCAAATTTATCAGCTTTCGCAAGCCTTCACCTAATTAAGATGAATTCGGATAATAATTAAAAGACACCATTGGATTTCGGAGAAGCGAGATCGACTACAGGTCTGAAATTTCACAACAGAGCGAGTTTCGATGTCTGTTGATTCCTCGGGGATTGAAGAGTCATTAAGGGGAGGTTACTGCAGGCTCATGTGACATTACTGCCCACCAAAGCGTGGAGAAGCCCTTATCACTGTGTGTGACAGGCTGTCAGACTACCTTGATTGGGCCATGGCAACACGTGGAAGGGTGGAAGCGTTCCCAGACATAAGATATCCATCTTGGTATTCTCCAGCCCCACTGGAGGAATTTTCTTTTACAATTGTGTCATCGTCCGTGTAATTTCCGCCAGTAGACGTGGCGAAGACCGCGCTATGTAACAGATCCCAGTCGCTTTCTTCAGCATCTGTGGCCCGCAGGACATGCAGACATTTTTAGAAATCGTTATTTTTTTTTTTTTACATCTCTCTCATCAAATCAGGATTATTTTCGTTAATAAGATAAAACTTTTCCCAAAGCTCGGCACTAGAGCAATCTGAAGTGCAGCTTAGCCTTGCCCCATTGCCAATTTCCAGGATGGGGTTGTAATCTGACCACGAACAATCGCAAGGGGGAAAAAACACAGACGGAAATTTATTTGCAAGCCGACTAACATGGTCTGAAAGAATCTTCATTTATTTATATTCATAACTATCGATATGAATTAAAAAACTACGTAAGTCAGAGAGCTGGAGGATGTAATTTAATTGGAAGTATTGCACAATGATGTACAAGAAACATGAAACCATAGGTACTATTGTTTTTATCGTACTTGACGGCACTGTTAATTCTTGTCGCAGATGGGTGAAAGATTCCCGCAGTGATGTTAAACTCCATAATCACTCACTTGCTGTTAATCTATTGCACTTGCCATTCTCCAATACCAATGGGTCCAAACTTAACCCCCAAGCCCCTCACCCCCACCCCCTATTACAGTGTTCCAGCCATGTACATGAGTAAACAGACGCAGATTTGCTGTTATTAAGGCTATAGCTGCTTCTTCCTATTGATCCTTCAGACAAACATGCACCTGTATTCATGTATTAACCTCCTTCCTCCTGTGACAATTTCAGATGCCCCTGCTTAACAGTGATTTTAGTTAATCAACCAGGGAGACAGTATTAACACCAGTAATTATTGTTAATATTCATGTATTTTAATTAATAGGGGTACCACGATACGCCTACCTCACGATACGATACATATCGCGATACAAGATTCATGATACGATATGTATCGCAACAGCCCTATTAATTAATATGATATAATAATTGCTAAAACTTATACAAATATTATGTTAAAATATCCTCACAAATCATTAAGTTTTTAATATTACTTTGATTAAATAACGTAAGCTTTTTCTTGTACACAATGTAGAAAAATATAATGTAAAGAATTTTTTAAGTATTAATTTTCTAAATAACATAGTTCGAGCTTTATTCTTTTTGTGAGTGGCAGTGTCTAAGGAATGTTGGACATGTGACGGGATTGTCTAGAGACAGCGATAGTCACCCCCAGCGCCGTACAGTTCATTTACTCTCAGTGGCGCACAAGGGGGTGTCAGTGAGTTTGTCAATACACTGGTTATACAATACCCTGGATGTGTGAAATAGCACCGAGTCTGTCCGTGTCATTTGTGTGCTCACCTCTGGGGTCCTATATGACTATAAGCTGTGCAGGGTGAAAATTGCATTTAAAAAAATTAAATGTCAAATTGCAGCGTTGAAGGTGCTTGTCTTCTATAAATAGTGCTGCAGTAAGGCACAGCCAAACGTATAATTGCAGTATTTCTTGACAATATGTCAAGAATACTTATTTTAGGAAGTTTAGAGAATAGTAGTGTAGAATTAATCAAAGGAGGTTTTACATGGGTTCATTTTTTTTGTTTATTTATTTTTTGTTTAATAATCTTATGCCGTACTTAAATCAATGATATATTAATCAATAAAAAAAATTCAAATAATGTCTCTATTCATCAATCTTCTAACTCATCTAAGATATTAAACAAGTCTCAATATTGTTCAAATTATTTGAAATCATAGGGCAAAGACAAATTTATTCAGATTCCTTCACAAATTGAAACTCTTTTGATGGATTTTCTTTGTTCTTCCACCACATGTCTGCTGTTTATGCATTACTTTTTCCCCTCCCAATATTAATGATTAATTATAATGAGTATAAAAATTTCAGAAATATTTAATTGCTAATTCCAGACCAGATTATTATTAATTTTTTTGCGTGACGGTTTTTGGGTAATAAATTCCAATTGTAATTGATATGGCAGTTTGCCTCCATCTTGCCTGAAGGATGATGGGATGGATGATGGGTCCACTCATGACCAGATGGCAACCCGCTTGACCATTAGTGTAACATTATCAGAGAGAATAATTAAATATTGGCCAATACCCAAGCTTGATAGCGATGTGTTTGTGCTAGTTAGCGTTGATTGTCTTAAACAGTCGCCGGGCACCTGGGTCACCGTGGTTACATTGTCGCCAATTCCCGGTGGCCATTGTTGAAACTGATCAGCGTCATTTATGGACTGGTTGCATATCAACAATTAACAAATATTGAGGACACTGATTAAGAATATTTTGATAAATTTCCCGGTAATTTTCAAAGAACCGCCACCTGCTATTTACGATTGCATTGTGAAAACCCCTTCATTTGAAGCCGGCGAAATTGTTATGTTGGCGTTCGAGTCGACGAGTTTACTCAGAAATCTCTGGGATTTGAAGCAGGCAATATGATTTACATTAATTTGATTGAATGTTAAGCTGCATAATGTGGTTGATAAGCAGGGTCCTGGCTTCCAGATGGACCCTGATAGGATCCCATTGTACAACGCCCGGACCTACTTCTAATCTAGCTGACCTTCCGCACGGCTGATATTTAGCCCAACACCCATATTCATGGCGTTGCTACTTAACAAATTTTCACATGGTCAAAATACTTGCAGAGATGGATAGATCTCATTATTTTTATTACCTAATCGTTTTCCTACCAACGAGGATGTTTTAGATGGGATCAGTTTTATGATCACGATAATGGCTTTGCGTTGATTCCGTCTCGATTGTTGTGAAGGAAAATATGTGTAAATAGAACCATGTAATGGTGTTGAGGCCTATTTCAGATACTCGTATATTTTCTTTTCACTAAGTATCTACAGAAGGAATCACTTCACAGAAGATGTCTCACCGTTTTATCAAATTAGAATTGCCTAACAAAAAAAAATTACTTTCCCATTAAATGTCAATCATTTTCAGTATCAAAATATTTTCAGAAATCATTCATGGGAATTAATTGATTTGGTTTACGTTAAAAAACTTGCGGATTAGGCATCGCCGCATTTCTGGTAAATCATGTCTTTGGACTTAATCCGATAACATTCTCATTTTCGGAATTGTCTGTTGTGGCTAATTTCATCCGATGATAAAAAAAATATTTCCTATTGGTCCAGACATGCTTTATGTGCTTGTTTGGTTCAGTGCACTGGCATTACTGCTAATGTAGTTGATGGAAATTGGCGACTATATCCATGCTGAACACATTGAAGCTCTGCTACATTAAGCGATCCACTGGCATGAAATGTTGGGTTAGACTGACCGTTCAATTGTTGGGCCTAACAGATCTCTTTTTACAGTAGTCCCATGTTATTGTCTGTCTTGGGAATTTTGCGAGACATGGTTTAAATTGCTTTCTGGCAGCTGGTAGCATTTGGTAAAGTGGGGTTCAATATTTGCATTCATTACAGTTTGTGGCAGTTCGCACTGGGATACGGTACAGATTTCTTCCTCGGTTTATGTTCATCAGCTATGGATCATGAATCTTAATATTATTGTTATTTCATGTTCTCCCACTATCACAAGCATGTCACCATATGATCAGTAAAGTACTGCCAGGGAAAATATCATTAAATCTCCAAGTCGTCCACTCACTCGCATGCTTTTGAGTAATCCTGCCCGGCTAAATATATTACGGCGCTTATTGAGCTGATGTACCAGAGTAGCAAGTTGCCAACACCGGGGCTGTGTTTCACGAAAGGTCTGTAGCTGCAGTATAGCCTTAAATATCAGAAATCGTCTTTTGGGTTGCTAACAATGGGATACACCAGGGATCGAAATTAACACTAGTCCTCTAGCCCGGTCCATTTCTCCCAATGCTAAAGGTATCCTAAGGATTAGTAGAAATTCATAACATTTGTTATTTGTATCACTATTCGGGCTAGTAAGTTTTAAAGTTAGTTTCGATCGCTGGATATTACACTGTACCAGGTATACATGGTATATCACTTCATGCTTCCAAATAATAACATTTCCATTTTCATGTGGGCACGTTCTTATGATTCAATTTGAATATATATATACATTAAAAGGAGATGTCGCATATATACTCTTTGGGCCGTGACAACTTTGACTACCAGTACCAACTGGGGTGGCAAAACTAGACTGCTATCAATCTATTCAGTGACATATTTCTGTTTGCTAGACGTTTATATTTTGTAGCATAATTTCACATTCACTTTCTGACTGGTAGTCTAGTACAAAGATGCACATAATGCCTATACTAAGCAGTACATCATACTTAGTGCATCAGTGATTATTGGTTGTTATGTTCATCTAGGATTGACCACTGGGACATGGAGCACGAGAAGATTCTGCTGCTGACTGAGTTCTCCTTGCTGGTGTGCAAGTTTAATTTCATCACCCAGAAACTGCTGGAATACAAGCGGATTCTTCTGAACGGCATCGACACTATCGCTGTCGGTGACTTTCGCTACCCAGAGAAATCCTTCATGCCGTAAGTCCTGCCATCATTGTCGTACATTTTATTAGGTGGACCAATTACGGTCTTCTCCCTAACCCAATGGTTGGAAGCTTGAGGCCAGAACTACAGTTTACAGAGTTATGAGCCCCTTTCCTTCCATCCGTGTGTGTTTGTGGGGGGAGGGGGGGGTTTGATGTTACTCTTTGTATCATTTATTAAGTGTATTGAAATACTCATATTTCACCTGCATTTTATGCGTTTTATGATGCAAAGTGAATTGTGATGCAAATTGAGTTCAAATCCCATCCGGGGCCCCTGCACCAATGTTCGAGATGGTTATCTTTCTGACGTGATATTGATAGGACTGTCTGTAGAGTGGCAATACAGTTATCATCCTTGGTCTTGTCAGTACCAGCTGGTGCTCGCAGGTTTACTGCAACAGTCAGTGCTATGGATGTTGCGGGTCTCCTCCTGCTCTAAACTGACTAGTCGTGATAATATAGTGAAAGATTCTAAACCCAATTTAAAAAGAAAAAAGAAAGACTTTGAGGTACCGTAAGTTGAATAGTGGCTGATTTGGGGAATTGAGAAAGGACTATTCAAGTGTGTTTTGTCGTAAGTATCTCACAGAAATAGAAAATACAGGCGATAATGTTCTCCATTTAGTCAATTTTGGACATTTTGGATGGACGTTTCTATAGCCTAACCCATCTTGATGTCACACTGAATTGGGGACAGACACTTTTACTTTTGTCCCTATGATTGAACCAAGCCAGAATTCTAGTATTTCTACTGCCCGTTTAGTGTTTGACAGTTTGTTACTTTGTGCACACAGTGACCGACAACATGGCGGCATACAGCTGCGATGGAATCAGGGCCAGGGTCTCTTGTTCGGCCAGAAGTGGAACCCTTTCGCCACCGACATTCCATACGTTACTTTCTGCGATCACCCGCTCCTCTACAACCCTAAAGAGTCGGAAACAGTCACATACAACTGCAACGAATTCTACGAGAGTCTTATCCAGGTTGTGGGCAAGGTGTACGAAGTCAAGCGGCCCAATGAGAAGATAACTGTGGTGGAGGGACCCATCCTGATTGAGAGTTATGCAAGCCTGGCATCAATTATATACAACCAGAGCTCCTTGGGCTTTTTCCGTGAGAGGAATGGTGTCAGTTTTTAGATATGTACTTCATTGATAGTGTCATTAATTAACGATGAACTGTCTAAATATCACATATTGTCGATGTTGTTATTTATTATCATTGATTCATAATTGATTAATATTAATGATCTGTGTTGTGTAAAGCCATGACATTTCAACCATATGTATATATAGTAAGTCAAAATTAGGCCTTGAATCATTCACCAATTTACCATGATACCAGGGATCAAAATTAAGACTAGTCCTCTAGCCCGAGCCATTTCTCGCAATGCTAAAGGTATCCCAAGGACTAGGAGAAATTCCAAAAATGTGTTATTTATATCATTATTCGGGCTAGTAAGTTTTAAAGTTAGTTTCAATTTCTGTGATACAAAACATGACAATTTGCATATTGAATCACGAGGGAGCATATCGGTACCATAATTTCCTGCAGACTATCTGACGAATTACACTATAAAAACGAAAAAGAAAACAAAAACATGAAGGTTCATCGTCACTGGTGTCACTAAGTGTTCTTTCCCACCAAATAGCCTTACATGAAGACAAAGCAAGACTAACAGTGAATCCTGCGACTTCTCAATGTGATATTCATGCTCAAATCAATGTTGCATGTTCATCTTTGTCTCATATTTTCCAGTTATAAGGTGCGGGATAATCTGACAATATATATTTTTTAATTGATGTATTTGATCCCCTGTGGAGTGTACGGTGTAGCAGGCTATATGCGGGAAATTACGGTACATAATAATAAAGATTGCTATTATTGGTTATTTCGAGGGTTCAAGGGTGTCATGTTTGTCCACCAGATTCTCCACTTCTTGGGTTATCTGACATTATACCCCTTTTACAGTCTTGTTGCAATAGCTACTTATGTTATAAGTATAGGTGTATATCCAGATATACCTGCACGTTTTTTGAGAAAGTGTAGGTATATCAGAAATAAGCCTACACTTTTCCTTGGGTGTGATGTACATAATGTATCCTGTATTTTATGAAATATATATATATGCCCGAACCTGGGATCGAACCAGTCCAAACAGATCTTGATGCAAGTGTCAGTATCACGGGACCAAGTAGTAGCTGACAGACGATAAGATGATTAATTATTTATCTTGTTATGACTAAGGCGAGAAAGGTTTCAAGGGTGATACAATGTCATGTTGCCCTCAGAAAATACGGAATCTTTGGACCAACGTGACATTATATCACCATTGAAACTTTAAAATAGCAAATTTATTACCATTCAGGGCGCGTATTCTCGAAACTTCTTAGCTAAGAACTTCTTAGTGAGAAAAGATCTCTTCATAAATTAACATAACCCAGTTATAGTACTTACAAACTTCTTAGGACTTGCATACTTTTGAGAGTTGTATTTCCATACGTCCAACTTAGTTATTTCTGTTGTAGTCTAGCCCAAGTGAAACCATATTTATCATGGGACACATATTGACAAGAAACAATGGTCATTCATGACTTGATGTAGACAGTGATTATGATGTAATTATGGGGTCGTTGGCAATGTTAGAGAAAACTTTGCATAATTATCATTTATTGCTTGCTTCATTAAGATAAGCTTTAGTCTAACCTTAACTCACACTTCATTAATTAATCTGTATATTCAGTTATTATAGTATATGGACTTTACCTTGGTGATAACAAGTTTCAAAGTCGTCGGCTGTAGTGCGATCATCAGAGGAAATTGGCCAGCCCCATAATATCAGAAATATTAGGGTCTCCTGAAGTCTCCATTACTTGACAAAGCAAACACGGTTACCTCGATTTTTATCTGAATGGTAATAAAGATTGATTACCGGTACATGTTTTAGTTATTCAAGGGTGATATGGAGTCATGTCAGTCTGCAAGAGACCAACGAGTATTACCCTTGAAATAAAAACAATTATTACCATTCAGATCTAGTTTTATTTCCATATTTCCGACTTAGATTTAGATATTTCCATTATTGTCTATATTCTTGTCAAGTAATGTTACAAACCCCTGTTTTGCAGTGACTCAAATTTGGCACAGTATTAGGAAATATTTGTACTCAATTAGTTACAAATTTACAACTTTGTTGATCACTGAATAAAATTTCTGTCTATTTAACTTATTACTATTTCTTCACGTTTTTTTTATACAAGCTGGCCAGATGTGAGAGTGCTGATGCTGACTCAAACACCAGCATCCTTCGGATTTCCCAGGACCACCGTCATGAATGAGAAAGTTCTCGAAGAGCTTTTGAATGTTTTCTCATTAAGAGACAAGGTTTTTTGACCGAGGGGCTTTTGACCTAGAGGCTTTTGACGGGGCGGATGGTAGAGTACTAGTAGATTGTTGGACTTCGAAGCCAAAGGTTCCAGGTTCAAATTCCACCCCGGGGACCTGGCATCAAGTGTTCGCGAAAGTTACCTTTCTGACGTGATATTGATAGGATGTACTGTCTGTAGAGTGGCAATACAGTTATCATCCTTGGTCTTGTCAGTACCAGCCGGTGCTTACAGGTTTCAGCGCTACAGATGTTGTTGCGAATTAAAAAACAAACAAAAAATACACACAAAAAGGGGGCTTTTGGCCATATCCCACTATTTGCCAGTATTTGGGTAATCATAAGACATTAGTAGTAACCTAGTAGGCCTACATTTCTAATATGCTGTCCCCTTTATCAAATACAATGTGGTTTTTATCCTGCTCCAATATTTGGATAAAGAGTCATTTTGTAAGTTTTAGTATAACTTCAAATTCGAATTTGGATATGATTTTATACTCCGAAGTCATACATGTGTGTACCAGATTATTATTTGTATTGTGCATGCTGTAAATGTTTCACCAATTGATTACCACAGATCTACACCCAACAAATCGATGATTACACATTTAAAACATTTAATTATTTTACTATACCGGTATATGTTTTTTTAAATGAAGAAGCATGAAAAACATGCCCCCCAAAAAGTGTAGTTACAATTATGAAAATTGTGTAATTATCATAGTTAAATTGTTAATTCATTATGAGTTGATGAGTAAATTGAAACCTGCCATAAAGAACAATTGCCTTAAATAAATGTTTACGGTATGTAATGACCAATTCATACGACACAATTAATACCAGATAACGGGGTTAAAGGCATAATATCACAGTTGATTGACCTGGATAATGGACAAACGAATTTCGATCTGAGACTAATTGCGCTTGA
>JAVCKZ010130222.1:0-21829 GCA_034780755.1 Lepetodrilus elevatus
TTTAGAATTTGAATCCGTAGTCACTAGGGTAGTGTTCCATTGACAGTGTTGGACGCACATTCTGGACATGGTGATGCTCCTTTCTAACTGTTCTAACTGTTCTGTCTGTACTGTCTGTCCGACGCATGCACAGTCACTGTGCGGTGTCGATCCTTGATAACTGCACATGCGTCGGATAGAAAGTACAGACAGAACAACTAGAAAGGAGCAGCCCCCTGTCCAGAATGTGCGGCCAACACTGTCAATGGAACACCACCTTAATCATTAGCAACTTGACTTCAAATCACATGGGATCATGTACAACTTGAATCCAAGTGACCACTGGATTCCTTCTTCTGACTATTTATCCCTTCTACTGGTAACTGGAATCCAAGTGACCACTTGATCATTTCAAACTTGGATCCAAATGACCACTTGAATCCTTCTTCTAACTTGAATCCAAGTGAACATTTTATCCCTTGTAATTGGCAACTCGCTCACTGGATGCCATCAGCAGAACGTAATGAACACGCAAGATGATGCCACAGTTGATTTGTTATATCTGTATTTTCTTTGTAGCCCTGATCAAACAGCACCACTCTCAGGTTACCAGGTGCTGCAGTGTCTTATATCTGGCTCTAACTGGCCTCAAGTGATGTTAGATCTCACCTCAAAATAACAGATTGCTTTTTCACCTCCCAGTTTAATTATAAAACTTTAAGATATTGTTTTGCATCTGTGCTGTCTATAATCCCAGACGGCGGAGGGTGTACCGTCAACTTGTGCATCCAGGCTTCTTCCTGGTGTGGAAATACGGCATTACTTATAAGGAGGAGGTATAGAAGCTCCAAGGCTGACGGCCAGGAACATGGTTGAGGTATTTCCCTTCTCAATGAGTTCGGGAATGTTTTAAAGGAATGGTATTGCCACACATGATGTGAATCTAACTAAATTGTATAAGTTGGCATTGATGCCACAGATGGAAGTCATAATCCTCCCAGTGTATACGCATGCCATGAAGTATGGCGTATATCGAAGGAGGTAGCTATACCGACTCTTCAGTGGAGATTAGAGAGAAAATATGATTCAATCTCATTGAGGTTAGGTATGTCGCAGGTTACATCTGGGGTGCGTTCAATCAGCACAGGGCTGAGTAAGCCGCTTATAGCTAAACTGGTTCCCTGTTCCATGTACGGTTCATACCACTCTTGAGACAGTGGCTAGTTTGGTAAGCCGCTTGCAAGCGCATGTTTTTGAACGCACCCCAGGTGCCGTTATCAATGAGCGCTGAAAAGGGTATGTTGAGATTGACATCTGTCAGTGTTATGTTCATCATGAGGCAAGAAATGCGCTAGTAACTGGAAATGCTATTGCATGTCTTATTGACATTATTTTTATACTTACAAACTTGGGCAAGTAATTTTAGTTCAGTTCAAGTGTACTGATGTTTACGTGCCAACAATAAGCTTAATTACTTTGATTGTCTGTACCATATAACAGTGTATTGGTTTATGCGCATAATTTACCCAGCAATAAATAGCAGACCTTTTAAAAACGTTTGTTATCTGATGAACATTAAATGTTATGCTATAAATTATTAAATCCAATTATATTTCTAGTTTAACATTTTTGTACTAAAGAACATAATTCCATGGTTACAATTATGGTCATTCAACAGTGGTTTAATTAATTTGTGAAAAGAACATTTGGGAATGTATACGGTTTCTTTACACTCATGTGGTGTAATTAAATAATTTGATCTAAAACGCATGTTTTACATCAGAATATTTGCCGAGTGAATATGGTTATTTTTTCATCAGTAATTTAAGAATATGACAAAACCTATAATAACATGAATCTTTTAGTCAAGACGAAAGTGTTCTAGTTATTTATTTTTTTTCATTTTTGACTTTGGCAGAGGTTCCATATCCTCCTCTATCTCGAGCTTGATCTGGCTATTAGTGTCTAATAATGTTGTATGATGGTCTTAATTATCTCCCTTTCTGTGTTTACCCCAGGAGTATCATCAAAATCCACCAGGCACTTCCATCTAAATTCCTGCAATGCTTCTGCACTGCACTATAAACAAGTCTGTAGGAGAGACTATGGAAGGCAGTAGACGCATTATCACCAGATTCTCAGACCCATTACTTAAGATTTCGGGTTAGCATAAACATTGTCTTACTGATTGATGGATGATAGTAATAATACAGACCTTAGTTGCTAATTTAATAATGTCTGATGAAGGTGGAGGTATATACTCGCCCGACGCATTCGGCATAAAGGAATTCGTGGCATATGACAAGTACTTTATTTAAAATTACTTTCAACATTCTGAGTTTGACAGTTAGTAAAAGTGCTAGCTAGCACAACCCAGATTCTTAGAGAGTCAAACCACTCAACCATTGATTTACATTACTTGCATACATATACCTGGTCTAATCCCTGTGTGACATTGTTACGGATATAAATGAACACTTACTTTACACTAGTTACGTTCTTCCTGTTCTATCGGCGGAAAGACACCTCTACTAATGATCTTTTGAGTTGTTTTGCTTGTTTTTGTAATTACCCAACACAAGTATTGGAGACGGCAGTGACATGGGTAGCCCATCCAGACAATGGTATCACGTTACATGCCTCCTAGTGCTCGGCTTCCATCGGTATGAGCATCTAATGGAGAACCTAATTCTTGCTTAGTACCCCTCTCTCTCTTGGCAAGACTCCCCATAAGACAAATGGATAGCCTAATTACACAAGTTTGGCAAATGCATTTACCTCGCCGGTTGCTGGGAGCGCCAGTTGGTTTAATACGACAGCAAATGAGACGTATCCGCATGGACAATTAAGAATCAGCAGGGGTTCCGTGTTTCCCCAGCTTGCTCCATCGTCCTGGACTCCAATGGTAAGTAAGATGCCAAGAAGTGGAAGCCAATGTAATTCTTATTCCAGAAAGCCTATTAAAAACTATGAGGATATGATAGCTTCCTCCGCTGCACTTTGTGTGTGCGCGGCTGTGAAGGGCTAATTCGATTGACACCTGTTTTCGGCTCATACGTAGATGGAGGTGCAGGTTTACTAGAAAGCAAAATATTCTAGGAATTCCGTCGTCATTTTTGTCAACATTGTTATCACTACTAAGACACATATTTACCAGTGGGAGTCTATATAGCTATTTAAGATGGCCGTCGGCAATGGCATGGTTAGCTTTATCCTTCTTTTGGAACACATAATAATATGTTGACTGAATTGTTAGTTTGTTTTTCAACATGGCATTTGCATTTTCATTTTTACTCGTGGCTGCAACGCTCGTGAACATATACACTCTCCTACTCCAATTACATCTAGACTCCCACTCCACTCGTCTTGATGACAAAAACATGATATTTGACATTTTAAAATGATATCTCCAGTCATCTGAACAATTAAGTATTTATAATAGGTTGCCATTGCATATTATTTGAGACAAATCATCATCAGACACATATTTTAAAACGGAATTTGATAGCTATGCTGCGTTGGTTAATACTTATCCAATATATCCAAGTCATAGTCGTTGCTTTCATACTGAAGCATTTCCAAGTTTAGAATCATATCATAATAGGATTAATTTTATTGGAACGATATTAATTACGAATGGCTAAGAACTATAATACATTAGGCCTACACTATACAGTTCACAATACATTACACTATACAGTTCACAATACATTACACTATAAAGTTCACAATACATTACACTATACGGTTCAACAGTCCATCATGGGAACCACTGTATACAGCAAAACTATATCTATACTTCAAGTTTTATCTTGGGATTTGAACTCAAGTTCTATGGATGTGAGTGCAACACTTTACTGACAGCCAAAGGGGCAACCCTGCCGTTGATACAACAGGAACACTTTGTAGCATACCCAGCAATACATGTACATTGACATCGCCATTGCTGCAAGGCCTAGTTCCAGACGTCTGATTGCCTATATATTGCTGCACTATTATAGCTCACTTCTTGAAAATAACACATACTCAGATAGAAAAACAAGCAATGAATGATCGCGTGTCTTGCCAGTCTCTTCAGACCGGTGTTTGTGGCAATGCCAATGGTTCTTGCAGTATTCACTACTTGGCCTCGTAATCTCCTATATGTGTTGGAGATGCTCACGCTCACTCAAGAACAACTTAGACATAAAAGAAGGCTAATTCTGTTATTTCAAAATAACTTTATTGCAAATGACATAACCCAAGGGGGTCTGTAAGTGCCTGTGGATCTAGTTAGGTCTTGAAAAATGTACAGGGCGGGAGAATCCCCGAGCGAAAGAGATGTTCCTCTGGGCGAGTGATCATAGAATGCCACACATAAACATGTCCTGCTCTTCTCTCAGTTACTGGGAGATAATGCATCTATAAGCACTTGATGCCTGGATAACCACAGACCCAGATGTGTTTTCCGTGCCAGGGTCTGCGCTACCTGCACAACAGTATCCACTTCTATATGATGGCTTCATCATAGCTATTGCCAGAATCGTGCAAATTACGACATCAATTTCTGACAGGGGGAAGTCATTTTATATTGTTATTTTCAAATGGGTCACCTCAGTGTTCTGGGACAGAGTTAATGATATCCATGTAACTTATCTGTGCATCATCCTCGAACACCAGGCTATTAGCATACCGTATTGCACTTCTTTAACATCCATCAAACAAAGCATTATGGCTGGGTTTCGAGGATGGGTGGAGTATACATGTGTAGAATAAATTGGTCCTCGGTTCATCTGTCAATATGCATTACTTCCCGGGATGCTTAGTTATGTTTGTTTTCTATCATTGTGTTGTTTACTACTGATAGCAGTGCATTTTTAATATGATGATAATGTCAACTAGTTTAAATATTATATTATGTAACACTGCAAACTTGAATATTGATTGAGTATGACATGAATCTTTACTTATTCAGCAAGATCTTCTTTGAAGTTATTATTCCTGTTCTATTTTGTCCCCAGGTGCTAATTCTCTCTGATGACAATCACAACAAATGTTGTTTTAATGAGACATGCCTCACAGTAGGTAAACATTTAGAATTAAAGCACAGAATATTTTTTAATCCCCTACTCCCGGGGCTTGGAAAATAATCATTTTGATTGAATCGTGTGAGACAGATGTTGAAATTGATGAAAGAAAAGCTATTTGAACCTACACCCTGTAAACACCGTCTTAGTCACTGAATGATCAATTTCCTGGGAAATCAAATCCTTCAGTTTTAACTTACAAATTAGCTTTCTTTATTGTCAGACTTTGATCTTACCTAATTGCCGTACGTAAGTTAATTTTCTTATTTATCTACATAGTCTTCAAGGTCAAGGTCAAGGCAGTTTCTATAGTGTCTTAGTGTTCTCTATACTATAAGTCTATTAGGAAATAATCTGAGTGGGCTACCATGCATATATTTCTTTATAGCCCGCCTACACAGCCATACTCACCTGCTCACAAACTCAGCCACTCACCGACACGCAGATACACTCACCCACCCATCCAACCACCTATCCATACTCACCAACCAACTTGTCAACCAACTCACCCGCCTACCAATACATCCACCCACCCAGTAGTCATCCTCGCACCACAGGGGTACCTTTAATTACGTTCACACTTCAGTGTGGTACTGCAGCGAGTCCTGAGCGTAATAAAGTATCCTTGGTGTGAGAGGATGCCCAGTAGTATGATCAAATGGTAATGTTAAATATACTCGTGTACCTGGTATTATCAAATGGTAATGTTGAAGGATAACCATAACTTAATCTTGTTCATGTTGCATGCTGAATTGTTTTATCAAGTTCTTGTATGCATACAAAGACACTGTCAGTGACACAAACTGCACAATGATAAAACACATTTGAAATCAATTGTTGCATTTATTAAATTATTTCTTATCATAAAGAAATATATTGACTGGATGTAAAACTGATACCATCTGCTCCTGTAATGAAATTATTTTTCAAATAATTGGATTAATCATGATTATGTTTTTGCTGATTTATTTTCAACTTATTTAAATCATATTTGTCAGGAAGCAGGAGATTATGGGAGATTCATGAGGTGGTGCACAGGCGGAGTGAAGACAGCTAAAGTCCTGTCACGAAAGAAAAAAGTGGAAATATGATTAACGAAACAGGAATGATGGGTATGGTTAGAGGTTTGGGTAATTGTGGACCGTGATGCGATCAGCGTCTGCTGGGACGACCAATTAGAGACACCGATGTTTGTAGCTGCTGTGGGCCTGGTTTATACAAGTGACAATTGAAAGTCCACTTCCTTTCTAATTGAGAGTGACTGTATTCATTGAAAGCTATTTATAACTGGATGCATTTTTTCTGTATTTTTTCTTTCCTTTAAGCCATTGAAATTATAAATGTTCAATGATTGGCTACATAAAACATGAATTGGGATTTCCATGTCGATAAAGAATTAATTAATTTGTTCACAGAATTCAGTGTTTCTTTTGGCAGCCAAGGGTGTTCTTCAGTACTGAAAGACTACTTCAGTCTAAAAAATAATAGAACACGATTCTGTTAGGTTGAGAAATCTTTGAAAAAAAAGAAGAAGTTCAGTCTATGCTAAACAAAATCTTCATTGCAAATGGCCAGATTTCAGAGACTTTAGACTTCATAATTATAATTATTTCATCGAATATATTTGTATCGTATAGAAAGAACAATACAATAACTATAACATACTAATACTGATTGGTGTAGATTCAACAGTAATAAGAACATTGCTATAGTTTTCATTTGTAATTAGATAGTATTCAGGGTTTAGTTTCATTTAGTGATTTGTACATCTCACAGAAGGAAAGGGTATATATGAAGATGAAGCAGATGTTTTAAATCTCTAATAGTAAGAGAAGGATGAGATGTTACCCTTTCCAATTCATTGCTCCGTGTTATATGCCAACACAGTGAAATTATTAGCTTAATTGTATTACATTTCCAAAATACAAAATACTTTATCACTTCATAAAAATGCAATAATTACCAAATATCAATATGTTTATATATTGTTATTTTTTCATTTTCAAAAATAAAAACCTCCAGAGTTTCCCAAAAACCAAACGGAGAAAAAATACCCCTGATTTATAGCTTAATATACAGATGGGCAATCAAGATGCAGCAATCTTTTCAAGCTATGCATTCCAATAATGGCCCTCTAAACAATATTTCAACTGATATAATTGACCCTAAGTTCAGTTGCCTCCCTTTCAATATCAATACATCAGCAGTCAAAGAAACGATCCAATCCCGCTTTATCTTATGGATCCTGTTTTAATAAAGCTCATAAAGTCTTACTATTTTGCAACAGTGCCAAACCTTGAGATTAATTAATCTTTCCTTGACTGTTAGCTTCTGGAGAATTGATGATTGTGTCCAAACCTTTTTGCACTCAAGTTTTAACATGGTTTTGTTGGACTTACTATTCACTGGCAAATAGAACTTGAGAAGGGCAATTAGTTTTGAAGTGATTCTGTGTACAATTGCAAAAACAACTTATCTTGCATGTTGGATGTTTCATCTGCCTATTTGAGGTACAAGAGTGATTGTAAACTCTGAAATGTCAAAACAGCAGTTTGTTGTACACCACTTTAACCTGTCTATTCAGAATTGTCACTCAGCGCTCACCCAATGGCTTATCCAGTGTATGAACTGCTTCAGTACAAATATTACATACCTTTTTCTTTGTCTCATTTGTTGAACATTAAGAGAAAGAACTGTATCTAATGTCATGGTATTTTGCATTTCACCATGAATTACATTTACAGGGTATGAAGACTGTTATGCGGTACTTAATTAAGGTCAATATCTGTTTAATATCCCTTTTGATAGGTGGCAATATCAACGATGATGATGATGACGATGATGATGATGATGACGATGATGATGATGATGTAGTATACATCCATCATACTAGCAAGGCGTAGACTGTTGTTAAAATGTAGAATGTGTGGTTTAACTCTATCCATGCGGGAGGCAACCGGAAATGCTCTAAATAGTAGTGTCTGTGCCTAATCCAGCAGAGAGAGGGTTAAGGGGTTACATAAAACATAAGCAATGTAATGAAGTTAATTGAATTCGGAGACATCATGATTACATCTAAGAAATCATGGCTGTTTGGGGAAATTGCAAATATCCATCAGATAGGATTGATTACTGGTTAAGCAAATAACAATATTAAAATGTTTTTAGAATGAGGACCACTTTCAAGTCAAAATTGCCATTTTTATGTGTTTCAAAATGAGTGGCATCTTTTTTTTCAATTTCCAAAGCCTGTAATTTCTGTTAGTTATTTCAGATAGTTATAGATCTCTTGCCAAATTGACTTGCTTAATGGTTAGGGTTTTAACATAGTCTCGTATCACATTAGTACTTTATTTAATTCCGGATGAAATGTCATACTTGAAATAATAATATTAATAAAAATAATTTAAGTTGTTCTTGATTATTACTCATTACCATATAGCATTTCCCTGACCAGACGTGTATTTATAGAACCTCAGCTTCATGTCATGTGGCGGAAGTGATTTACATTGCCTTTTATCATTGTTATCTCCTGTCAGTTAAAATACACTCAGTTTACTTTGTCAATTCGTTCCTAATTTAACATGTAAATCTCTTGTCTGATAGAATTGACTCGTATAAAGTAACCTTCTTTTTTTGTGGGGCAGAAATATAATATTTACTTTGCCATAAAACTGTCTGGAATTCTGGAAGTAATGTGTACGTGCACATCAACGCAGCAGTTGTAGAATTGTGCCAGAGATTGTATTGATTGGATGACAATGTTTATTTAATTTAGAGTTAAAGAACTGGCCAAAATGTTGATGATATCAATAATTTCTATAATTGTGTTATCAACTTATCATCAATGACGAACATATTATTATTGTTCATATTAGATTTACTTTACTCACTGACTTGAAATTTGAGCATTGTCTCCAATCATACACATTGGATGGATCATATCAAACTTTAGGTCTACTAGTGCTATAAACAGGGCTAGAAACGAATCTAAGGAATGCAAACCCATTGGCATTCATTATGATCTGTTTCTTTGTTTTCTATGCATCATCACATTTTAACATGGATAATTATTGGCCAACGTACCATATTTCGTACATGCTAAATGGATGGGATTGAAAATAAGCTGACTGGCTATTCATTATGTACTCATGATTTAAAACGCTACTAGGATTACAAACATGTGCTGGGGTACCATCACATTTTACTATGGATGGTTCTTTGCCAAACTATTCTGTATATACATCTAACTTTCCATAGTAATATTGGATGGTTCTTTGCCAAACTATTCTGTATATGCATTTAACCTTTCCATAGATTCCTTGCCAAACTATACTGTGTACAGAAATGCTTGGAGAAAAATGCCTGGCTACGTTCAATATTTTTTAGTTCTATTGATTTGAATTGAAGGTTTTTTTCCGATGTATACTAGTATCTCATTACTGCTATATGACATCTGTATAAAACATGACTTCCCCTTCAAGCACCTGGACTTACGATCCTTTGCTGAGCACTAGTTGGATCTGAAATGGTTTTTGAAATCTATGGTATGATCTGATGACCTCCAATAATTATTTTGGCATTTCCTCCCGAGATCTCTGGCCATCTATTCCATCCGGTCACGTCGTAACAATGGAGATTATCTGGAGCAGCGATCGTGCTGGATGTAATCAAGCCAACTCAATCAGGAGAAGTCCCAGAAGAAGATATTCTTCTCGATTACCATGATTGCACCTCCTCTCATGCTTTGAGAAATCTCAGAAATATCTCACAAAATGTGTGTGACTATATCTGGGTTAGATGTCAAATGCCATGCAGTCAATGTAATGGGCGGTGACATAAAGGGATATTTCAGACTTACTTTCCAGTATTGATTTGATGTGATCAATAACCATGATAATCTTTTTAGAATTTTGGGCATTTACAGCCATTCACATACATGCTAGTTTTTTATAGTAATAAAATATAGGCAGAGTACCTGCGAGTTTTGTTCTTGTTTTTGTCAGTCCTTTTAACACAATTGGAATATTGCTGAAATTTATTTTACTTACAGTACTTAAATTAGATGTGTCTTGTTTAACCCTCTCCATGCTGAAGGCAACCAGAGATGCCCTAAAGAGCAGTAACTACCTACTCCAGCAGGGATAGGGTTAATGCATCATAGTTATTAACCAATATATACAGTATATATACATATTGAAAGTAATCACATATATGAGGATTATAGGCAACAAATGGAGATCACTTTACACAACTGCTGGTGAAGAAATATTTTCTTTTAATAATACAGTGTGGTTGTGCGGTAAGAGCGAATAAAATGTGAAATATCACTTCTTACATCACTACAGTGTGGTTGTGCGGTAAGAGCGAACAAAATATGAAATATTACTTCTTACATCACACCATGACACAGGCTTAGGGGCATATTCTCGAAATGTTCTTACGAACTTCTTATAGTGTGACTACGAACCGTTATTAGGCTAAGAAGTTCATAAGAATGTTTCTAGAATAGGCCCCCAAAACTGTACCGATCAAATCGATATCCAAAAGTACAACTTACTTTAGACCTTTCATATCAGGATTGTTATATCTGTGAATCCAGATCATTGTTTTGGATTAGGATTTGCCCTTTTCGCATATACACAGACACTTCAAACTTGCATCCCCGAACGTCCCGATACATAAACCGCAGTTGTACACACTTATCCTTAATAGAGCTCTGTTAGAAGTTCCAATGAACACGGACATAAATCTAAATGATCTTCCATCGGGACGAATAAAACCCAATTTTGCGTCTTTGTCGTGCCTCAGCATGTGTTGCAATCGAAATAGGGTTTCATGCGACAATGAAATGATGTAATTAAGGGAAGGATTTCCTGAGAGGAATGCGATGGTCCCAGTGAGATCTTCTATTGAGTTACAATCCTGCAGACAGGGCAGAGTTCATATCGGCAATGTGGTTCCAGGAACCGGTTGGCTGTTGTGGGAGATTTGTACACAGATACATCAAAGACCAGCTGATGATGCTAAAACAGAATTTTGAGGATAAGTGAATGATAGATTAACTAGTGATTGTATTAGTTTTTATTCATATCAGCTGGTACAAGAAGAAGAAGAAGAAGAAGAAGAAGAAGAAGGAATCCACACAAGGGCAAATCATCAAATCCTTTACCATCCTTTTCCTCATAATGTTAAACTTCTACAATTTCTGTCATCTTTTGTAAATGACATTAACATTTAGGTAATTATCCATATTGGTAAATATTTGTATCATTGCATGATATGTTCTATTAATATTCGTATGGTCACTTCTGTTACCGCTTTCTCAACATAACTCATAGAGCAGCAAGAGTTGTATACAGATGGAGATCATTGTCCATGTTACACAGGTTTACTAAAAGCAATGAGTGGAGGACATGTCTTCTTTCTTTATATGTTGCATTTTGATTGCGAGCCTATATTTATCTTTGGCATTGTCAATAGGATTAATAATAAGATATCCTATATCGGCATTGGAGTAACCTTTGTTTCCAATGCTATTATAATATCGTTAATAGTCTTAAGATATGCACACTTTTCGTATAAAGTACGTCTGTACAAATAAATCGTACAGTATATCAGATGTTTTCCACATATATATTAAATGCTTAACCACTGTAGAATGCATGTATAACAGTCGACCTAGACGCCTTCATTGTTCATAGGTGCTTTGAACTGCTTTCATATATCATACTACATTACGCAAATGTTTCCAAATAAAGGGTTAAGTGTTATTGAAGGCTTGTGCAAAGAAAGTTACTTTTCTTAGCTATTTTAACATCACATAGAGGGTTACCCACTTTCGTAGACTTTCGTGTCATATGTAGAGTTAACCACTATGATAGACCTATGCGACATTCCTTTTTCGAAAAGTATATTTATCGGGTGTTTCCACATCACATATAGGGCTAACCACCATGATAGACGTTCGTGTCACATGGAGGGTTAACCACTCTGGCAGACTTGTGCAACAGTCTGCACAGAAGTGGAACAATTGAGTGCCACAAATCCGCAAGCGCCGAACAGTGACAAGAATCTGTGGTAAGAGTTCTGGATCTGACTTGTCCGGAGATGCTTTCATAATTGGACGAGCCTGAGTTTGGGAACGGACAGGCCGGGACGGGGCCGAGAGCTGGAGGAGCCACGTCTAGACAATAGGAGGTTTGTAACGATGCAGGAATCCCACTGAGACCGAGATAGACTGGAGATGAGATTTGTCACTCACACATGTTGCACTGGTTACAGGATATTGAGAATTTGCATAATCACTTTGCAAGTGCCAGGTTGAATGTTTGGTTGAGGGTTTCGATCAGCTATCAGAGGTTTCTATGTTCTTAGCATGGGTATTGATGGAGGTTTTTTTGTGTGTGATACATTCAGTGGTAATGCAATGTTCCCAAGCTCTGAATGTGGATCTGCTGAAGTCTTTTTTATGCACTCAGTTGTAAATTGGTGATCTGTAAGAACTAAGAATGGTTGCATAAAAAGAGGTATCAGAAAGTACTTCTAAATTTTAATATAAATAATTCATTTCAATATTTTTGGGAAGTTGTGCCCCTGGCCCATATATCATTGTTATTCCTATTCCTGCTGGATTAATGAACATTTTATAAATAGTCACATTGCGGAACATATTACTGTCCATCATTGTAAGAATCTTCATATGAATATTCCGGTTAGATATGCATAGAATATTATCCTAAATCATGTAAATTCCAAATCAATACGATCCATTCCTTTGTACCAGGGTAAGATATAAGATGTTCCTACTGGTCTCAGCCAGAAGGCTTACCCGGTTATGTCGTTAAGTCGGTTAAATGTTAGACTCGCAATCCAGAAACTCAAGTTCGAATCCCAGGATCAGCAGGTTCTGTGACACCTTTGTACTTGTGCATTATATCTGCACTTTAGAGCAGTATTTCTGAATGGACTTTCATAAATGTTAAGCTGGTCTTTAATGTATTGATTGCTGCCTTATGACGCAGCTTTGTGCATTATCTGCAGTAAAATCCAGCAGTTCTTCTTCATGGAACTTTATCTAGAATTGCTGGAGTCTCTTTTATTCCTTTGTATTAGAGTTTTACTTGATTTATTTCTGTGTACTGTGCTTATCTATAAAACACTAACCAAGATGAGGGGAGGAGGGGGAGGGGGGAGGGGAGGCTTGGCAGTAGCACTATTTCTAGATTGTGCAATATATCACATTCTACAAGATTGTGCTGTGTAACGGGACAGTCAAAATGAGGGGGAGATCATTATTTTAAAGTACTTTTCTATTTTTATCACCAAATGGAAATTATATTTTGCTTGACCTTTCCTGTTCTGATATTGTTTCCTGGCTGCTTCATGTTGGGTTGATGCTTATTGCAGAACAGCCTCTGGATCTAATATTAATATCCTAGAAAATTACTCAATAATAATAATAATATTATTAATAATAATAATAAATTGTATTTATATCACAGTACTCAAAGCACTACTGTAAATTATTTCCCCGTCATTGGATTAACCATCTCCATGCTGAAGGCAACCAGAGATGCCATAAAGAGCACTGCCTGTGCCAAATCCAACAGGGAGAAGATTAAACAAATTACAAAACATAAACATTGTTACGAGGTTCACAATATACAGAAGAAATAGATGACACAGTCAATGGAATATTATATCAAGAATCAAATCACAGAATTACTCTATTGTGATTTCACTGATATTTCAGTATTATGGAAACTTATGCAACTAATGGTTAGAATAAGAAATCTGTACAATACCTGTAAATTTACATAAATTCCTTAAACATTGTGAGAAATGGGTCTGTAAAATATTTTCATCCATATACACTGATTTTTCTAAAAATAAAATGAATTAAAATTTTAATTTTAATATAAAATGTCAACCAACTGGCACAAGAACCGATATGGTACCCACCGGGAGCTGTCATATTTTCTAATTGGATTTAATGTTGGCTCCTGCCATTCTTCCAAACCTCGTGGCTAGCATGTAAACGACACATTGTCAATCAGCTGTCTGTTAGTGCATCAGTGCTTTTACAGACACAAACAAATTTGTTTCAGTTTCAATATCATACATGCATTCTTGACATTTCTTTTCCCAAATTATTTTATTTTTTATTTTGACATTGTTAATACCCTGAGGTTGTTTTATTTATAGTGTGAGGAAAGTGTCAAAAGAATGTCAAATGTTTTATAAATTGCTTTGAGCATTTTTGCAATTTTCTTTGGAGGAATATAAATGTTTAATAATGCGACATGTGGATTATACTTCACATATTTGTCGTTTTTATCCTACATTTACTAAGAAAGGACAACTATAGCCTACCTTGATCCACTGACCAGATCATGTTCTACAAAATGATTGTAGCAGTACAATAGTCTTAACATCAGAGTTACGACTCTCACAGTGCTACTATCATTTTGTGGAACAGGGTCCAGGGAAATAATGGCGGAGGAATTTGAGTCTAGTGCGATATAAATACGATAGTAATAATAATAATAATAATAATAATAATAATAATAATAATAATAATAATATCAGTGCTCGAAATAGAGCATGTCCACATTCACACGACCAGTTATTTTCAATGAGGAATGACAATTTTTTAGCCCTGCGCTCACATATCGTGATGTTTTTTGGTGATTTTTTTATGGATGTATATAAATTATTATTATTATTAACATGATTAATCATATGTCAAATACATTGACTTTCATAAATATGAATAACATTCTTTAATGTAATTATATAGTTTATGACTGCAATGAGGAAAAAACCTACTCTGTGCCAGAATCAATGTCTTCACAACTTGTACACATTCTGAAACCATTTCTCCAAGAAGAATCCATACTTATACAGTTTGGATCTCACTCTAGAGTTGACTGTAGTACAGTGAGGGAACTGGAAGCTATGGAACTGGTGCTATGTTATCCCAAGGGTGAAAGAGATATATCTGTTAGATTTGCCCACATCAAAGGATTTCAATATCCATGGCTGATGAACGTATCAATTGAAGGGTGGGAAAGATG
Organism: Lepetodrilus elevatus; assembly: GCA_034780755.1. Lineage (NCBI taxonomy): Eukaryota > Metazoa > Mollusca > Gastropoda > Lepetellida > Lepetodrilidae > Lepetodrilus > Lepetodrilus elevatus. Next base: position 15,125 of record JAVCKZ010130222.1, read on the forward strand.
TAGGACCGCAGCCCTATGTTGATTTAATTTACTGTTAAAGCTTTGAAGCATGCGTTGAAATAATTACGACATGCAGTGTTATGGATATGCTGCGATATAGATATAGATTTGGTTCAAATTACGGTAGTTTTGTTCATGAGATATTGCAGAAGAGTAGATGCACATGTATGAATATTCTACAATAATATATAATAAATACCTTTCATGCTTATAGCCTGTACAAATGCGCTTAAATACGTCATAAGATAATAATAATTATAATAATAATAGGACAAATATATTATTCATTGCGTAATGCATGCTCAAAGAGCACAACATAAATAATATTTCACTAGGCAATATTTAATATGATGTGTACTACTGCATATATACATATTGTAAATTTTCAATTGTGTCATAAAATGTCATGTCTCTTCCATGAGACTCATGTACATGCAATGTTAAATTCCAGGGTTTTCTATGTATTGGCAACCCAACAGTATAGTCAAATACATGCAAAATGTGTCTTAGCAATTTAGTAAAGCTCTCGGCTGTTGCTCTCGCCTTGATACTTACAAATGGTAATTGTGAAAGATCTTTGACACTGGATCTTGTATATTGTGACATTAAGATTAATGAGTAAATGTTCAGCTCACATCCCACACCAAACGCCATCAGTTTCAATGTATTAAATGCGACCATCAGTGTCTTCAACAGGTGTGATATTTGTGTGATAGTTCCATCTGGAGTGGTATTGTGACACTAGTGAATGCGAATTTATCAGGTCTTTATATACACTCCAGCACTAACAGTAAGCCTACACTCCTCTTTGCCGATAGCTAAGAGAGTGCTATGGTCTCTTAGCGGCTAAGAGAGCTGGATATCGTTTCTCGAAGCGCTCTTATCTGTTAAGAGCTCTGTATTAGCTATCGGCAATACAGAGAGCGCTATGGTCTCTTATATTAGTGGATAAGAGAGCTCTGTGAAACGATACCCAGGTGGAATTAGCTCCACAGGGTTTATTATATAGGTAATTTAATATTGAGGTACTGTTACATTCACATGCACTCTAGAAGGAAGTGGTAGGAAATATGATAAATTAAGAATTAGCTCCACAAGGTTGTATTATATAGGTAATTCAATATTAAGGTACTGTTCCATTTACCAGACATATTGTCACATTCACTTTGGGAACAAATAGTAGGAAATATTGTATGTTCTTTGGAGGAAATACAGTATGCTGGTTTATATGATATTGTTTATGTTGTAGGTTCCAGAACATTAGGAATACTATGCAAGTCATGCACCTTGTGATTGTCAAATGGCTGCTGTTTTTGATCCCATGTATAATGTGCTTAGTACAATGCAATAGATATCCCTACCACAACCAGAATGCGTTATAGTGTTTTTAATAAACATGTAACACAAACTAGATGATAAACACCCATCGCTACAGCACCTCAGACATGCTGAAGACAACCATGCCCTAATTTATAATATTCTGTATTTATTCAAAAGTCAGAGCTGGCTTGATATACAACTATTAAACATTTGAAGGAAATTACAAAATGAAAAATAAAATTATAATTTTTGTTTTATTAAAATAACTTATAAGTTATATTGGTACATGTGTCATATAACTGCAAAATGTAAACTGATGATTTGTGGATGGAGACAAGGATGATATAGACCTACTTCGGGCGGTTACGCTAGTTTAGCGCGGAAGTGTCATTGTGCATGTTAAGCTTTCGTGCTTCGTGTGCATGTTCGTGACGTCACTCTAGCCTTGGTTTCACGAATGTTCCGCGAACTCTAGCGTTACTCTAGCTCTTCTAGAAACTGCATCGTAACATTATGTAGTTAGTCAATGGTTCCACCCTTTCTATGTTAAGGATTTGTGGTTGCTACCATCACATAGTTTCTCGTGAAGAGGGTTTTATAAACATGTTGCATTCATCGTGGTGGTATCCATATTGATTAACACAGTAAAACTCATTAATTTTGGTATATAGCGACATAATATTTGGCAAACATGTTCATAAAGCAATTTCTGGTTAATGTTACAATAGGTGGTGATAAATGTACTATAAAACTTGGTGGGGGTGAGGAGGAGGTTTTATAACATACATGTAGGTATGCAAATCATCATTGATCAATCTGTGAAATGTTACGTAGTATTTCAACAGGTGGACTTATAATAACACTGTTCATAATAAGGGAGGACATGTACATGTGCCCTCTATACACATGCCATTGCATAATACATTTAATTCGAAATGTGAATTACTTTAAAAAGTTGCCTCCAAATATTTGGCTAAGGACTCACTTCTGTCCAAACTCTGCACACTTGACACAACATCCATTTAACCTGCCATCCTCACTCTTCTTATCTGCTCATTCTTCCATGATTCTATGTGAAAGATTAATTCTTTATCATTTCTTAGACTTTAAGATATTCTTTTTAAAAAATAGCTTAATCTTAAAACAATTAATTTTCATGAAACAATACACATTTTGAAGTTTTTGATATGCTATGCCAATTTTGTCTTTTAAGCAGCCTTTTTCATGTAGTTTTTAATGCAGTTTACTGAGAAAATTGATTAAATACACACAACTGTTTACTTTCAGCCTTTGGGTAACAGTGATATATAGCTTTGGTTCTCTAAATATGGACTTTAGTTATTTTCTCTTTTATCGGCAGTGGGGCTTGGGAGGGCGACATTTGTGCATCAATCACGCACTATTTCACGTTGTTTCAGGTCCACAAGAGGAATATAGTTGCAAGTCCTAAATAATAAAGCCATGTGGCCCTTGAGTGTTTTAAATCAATGAGAATTATACCCAAGTCGCTCTCCTATAATGTTCTATGCTATGGCAGGTGCTTGTAAAATGTCTTCTGGAAACATTTGATATTTAACAATCAGGAGACATTGATACAATCCACAAATATAATGTCCTGTATATTGGTACCATGAGAACAAAGCAATTGGTTGTAGACATATATCTCATTAGTGTTGGACATCGCAAGTCCCACGATGACCATTGCACGATATGGATTTCACATTTCTGCGTCTGCCTTGTGTTCACAAATATGTTTTATGTTTTGATGACAAATTATTTAATGCTTCAGTCCTGGATTACTTCGAAATCCCAGGACATTTCACCAGAATATATGTTCATGCCGAACAGTTCATCAATCACAATATTCATGCATGATGACTGGAAACGCTTTGTAGTTGTTTCCTTTTTCAATTGTTTTTATGATCGTACAATTCGTATTAAACCTTGAGGTTGTTGTTATAATATGGTATGCCATTGCAAGCTGAACACTAATAACAAACAAGTAATAAAGCTAGTCATGTGTAATAGACTGCCTTTCCTCGAGGACCTTCTAGAGTTCCTTGAGGACCGTCTAGAGTTTGTCCAATCTCTGAAGCAGAACTGGAAGAGTTGATGCAGCAAACCTTAATATGTTCCATACATCCTCCATGGAATTAATGCCTAAGGACCATACAGGACAGAAGTTGATGCAGCAGGCCTTAAATTGTTCCGTACATTCTCTGTGGGATCCATGTCTAAGGACCATGTAGGCCAGTCCATTTAAACTGGCAGTATCATGACGATGATCAACTCTGCATCACTGGCATCTACAAATGGTCCTTTGGGAAGAGGATATTGACAATGCACGGAATCCTAGGACATGCCCGGTACAGGACATGCGGGAGTGTCCTTCCATCCATGACCATGACCACCTAGGACAAAAAGAGACAGCAATAGCTTTCTGACATTTAAAATCTGTTATAATGTGATAATTGTGTCTATATTTATCCATGACCACTTTGATATAAATGTCTATGCCTAAAATAATACTTTTCTACTTCTATACTCTTTTACTCTCAGTCTGGGTACAGTTTCAAGGTGCAAATGCTCCGTTGGGTAGAGGATGTCTATGTACTTCTTCCTTGGTCATACACAACATGCATACTTGTCCTGCACATGCTTAGGACAAAATTAGACAATGCAATAACGTGTTATCTGTTATTATATTATATTTTTGTCTATATTACTGTGATGACTTTGATATCAACATCAATGCCTAAAATAATACTAGTACTCTTTCTTGTGGTCTTGTCATCAACAATTCCGATGCAACTTTAAGCTAAAATAATTGTAATGATCCTAAATAATACATCATCTGCCTTATGACATTAGTGAACTCTTCTCCATATTACAATTAAAGCTTAACACATAGAAGCTCTTGAATTTAACTGACATTTAAAGGCAATAAATTCACCAATTTCTCTACCATAAAAATTAAAACACCGATTTATTTTCGAATTAATATGTCTGTATGCAAGCTTGTCTAGACTTCATAGCACTGTACTATTTACATAACTCGTAATGGGGTTAAGAAGAGACTACATGATTTATGGGTGGAGAAAACTGCGTTGTCTTCACATGACTGAGCTCTAGCCTGTTCAGGTCTGCACTTCCTTGTTTGCCACCATCAGCAAGACTGACAGGTTGCCAGAAAATAGCATCCTGTCTCTCAGATACTACCTGAAGAATGGTGTCCTATTTCAGCAGAATGCCACTTTTAGAATGTTTCATGAAGAGATCAGTATGATTAAAGCTATGGACATGGAAATGCCCTAATTCATTATTGCCTTGAGCATCCTTATTAGAAAGTAGAATCCATTACTTGTCTCTAACATCTCAATATCCTTTACAATCAATCTTGAAAGTGCAGCCATAGTAATTTCTTTGGGAAAGAAATAAAAAGCACTGTAGTTATCTTAGAAGAGCTGCGGATACAGGGCAAGTGGACATCCCACGATACCATGTCCTTGTTCAAATACATGTAGGCATACCAGGGCAGGTGTAGTGTGTCACCAAGGATTTTACTTTGTTATGGTTTCTGTCCTTGAACAGGGCTCTATATTAACCTTTTTTTGAGGCATCAGTCCTGTCCTTGTATACTGTCAGACATGAAACTACTTGTTGTGTAGGTAAATGGTATGTTAATCTGGGCTATGTCACTTGTCCGCATGTGGATAATTCCTGTCTTGAACAGGTGGACTATACTTACTATTGAGACATGCGTGAAGGTACAGCCAATGACTTTACTTTGTTATGGATTCTGTCCATGAAAGACGGTCCTGACCAAAATATTAAAAACTGTCTTAACCAGAACGTTCTTTCAAACAATGCATCAACAACTGGCAACACATAGGCTGTAGTGTATAAATATATGAATGCCTCAGGCCAGCTACCTATTCTACTCATCACCTTGGTGCTGCGTCATTGATGTGATGAAGGCTCTGATGACATTCTGCACCATCAGTTTCTAAAATGGGACGACCTCCAGAGAAATTAGTCCCAGGAACTGATAGCTGCCAGACAGTGTCCGGTACATATAGGGTTCATCATAATGAAGACAGATCACCAGTTCTGACCGGAGTCTAGATCAGTGCTATGACATTGAGACACATGGACAGGTTTCATTATGATAGCACCCATTGCTACACCCTTGTACAATCTTACATCCAATTTTGTATTTATATCTGCATAGCTATTGACTGGCAAAACCTTGTAGAAGCTTGTATTAAATTTCGTATTTGGATCTGTATAGCCATCGACTGATAAAATAGTTTAGTTCTTCATGAGTTTATCAATACCAGCTAGTGCTCACAGGTTTACTGCAACATTAAGCCTACAGATATTGCATATTTCCTCTTGCCCTAAACTGATGTCATGATGAAGGTGAAATAATCTTGGAAGTGGCACTAAATCCCAATAACATAAAAATAAAATAAATGTTCTTCATCTGCATTCATAATTCATGTAACTAATCAAGCATGTTAAAATACCTGTGCTTTTCAATAACGCATTTTATAAATGTAATTTCTATGCTCAAATTCATGTATGTATATGTATATGCTGTGCTACATATATTATCTGCAGTACTAGTGGTATGTTTTGCAATATAGATTTTGCACAGCAATATATAATTATTACAATATAATGTATATTAATTACCACCTCTCTAACACAGTAGCACTTAACTGTGTCGTCTAAATATACACATAGAACATCCACCTATTGCTCTGACATATGAGACAGCAGACTACTATATTATACCAATATAATAAATAGTCTTGCATGAAACATAATATAGTTCTATGTACGTATATAGCTCTAATAGGAAAGTTGAAACTACCCATTGTAGTCTTGTATAGATCACCCAATATAGTATTATTTGTATAGGGTTCTAACAATGGGGTTGGTATATGACATTATGTTGCATTGGTAAACTAACGGAGTGGTCTGACATGGGACACTGATGTATCTGTTTGGAAGAGGAAGCTGACTTTTTTGTTTTTGTCTGTTATAGAACGTTAACTCAGTACTGGGTTATAGGGACATTAAGATGTAGGAGAGAGTGCTCTCGAATGGGACACTGACATATCTGTCTGGAAAAGGAAGTCGACAGATACTGACAAATGTTGAATGGTACGAAGGATTGTTTGATATGACAGCATTGAGTGATAACCTGAAGACTATCGGGTATCATTTGTACAAGACGCTCTGAGGTCACTCCACCCAGGAGTCTGTATCTAGTGTGATGTATAGAAACCAGTGACACCGGCATATCACACACACACACACACACACACACACACACACACACACACACACACACACACACACACACACACACACACA